>JAIXHY010000055.1:432722-577843 GCA_020449905.1 Globodera pallida
TAGGCCAGTACATGCGGCAGTTAGGTTTCGATGAATCTGGGCCCAGACGACGTAGCATCGTCTGCGTATAAGCCAATAGCAGCCCATCTCCATATGCGGCAGTTAAAATTTCGTGTTTCAGCGAAATTAATATGAACCACATTGAAATCAATGGGTTCTGGCACATTCTCAGATGTGCACGCAACTTTTTCCAATTTAGGGTTGGCATCCACTCCATCGAGTGGTTCTTCAACCTGCATTGTTTCGTTTCCAACAATGCTTTCATCCATAATTGAGCTTTCGCTCATTGAATCAGCAGTTTTGCCTCTGCCTGGACCTCCCCTTTTTTTAAAGGGGTGCCCGCCTCTTTCTCGTGTAGAAACGGGCGTTGAAGTCACAACTTCAGTAATGACCTTTTGGTCATATTCAAAGGCCTTCTCTTTTTTAAGGCATGGCGAACTTGTCGCACTTTCAGGCACTGTTGAATTCGGTGTGTCTGTCAATGACACACAATCAAGTCCAGCCGCTAAGGCTTTATTTCCGGCTTTAGGGGGTCTGCCCCTTTTCTTGCCCATAGAAGAAGCCGGTGTGCTTATTTGCAAAGCACTCATTTTTGGCGTTGTGCCAAGGGGTGTGCCCCCATTCCCATCTGCACTCCCGTTGCAGTCCAAAAGTGGACTATCTGGGATAAGTGAGTGACCTGGGCTGACAGACTGATCTGCCCGCCGCTGGTACAGCACTTGATTCTTCTTTCGCAAATTACGCTGCTTAGAAGGCATCTAAGAACAAAAGTCAGCAATGAATATGTGAGTGTAGCAAAAGTATGAAGGTCTAATTGACCATTAAATACACACAAAATTCAAACTTTTATTCATACAAAATTACAAAAAAAAAATGTTTGCCTCCCGCATATTGCCACGATGTGAAGACGTCCTGTAGCAATCTGCCAGCAAGGACTCACATATCCCAAATAGCCATAGAGCGCAACATTTGTTTTTTGGGGATCAACCCTGGGCCGGGACCACCATTCTCCCGAAGGAGGCAGGTCCCTGCACCCTTTTTGGGCCGGGACCACAATTCCCCGGAGGAGGCAGGTCCCCGCACCCTTTTTGGTCCGCGACCACAATCCCCCGAAGGGGCAGGTTCAGCGAATGCATGCCCTTTTTGATTACTCATAAATCCTACGGTACCTCTCACCAGTCCACCCAACCGTGCAAAGTGCTGGTCAGGCTTCGCCCCGGATGTTGGCAGGTACCGTTGGGGAACTACGAGCAATCAGGGTATTGCATAACAAAGAGAATGTATAAATTTTGTGCGACACATGCCCCGAAGGGCCAGTCAGCGGACCATTTATGGTGCGACACATGCCCCGAAGGGCCAGTCAGCGGACCATTTATGGTGCGACACATGCCCCGAAGGGCCAGTCAGCGGACCATTTATGGTGCGACACATGCCCCGAAGGGCCAGTCAGCGGACCATTTATGGTGCGACACATGCCCCGAAGGGCCAGTCAGCGGACCATTTATGGTGCGACACATGCCCCGAAGGGCCAGTCAGCGGACCATTTATGGTGCGACACATGCCCCGAAGGGCCAGTCAGCGGACCATTTATGGTGCGACACATGCCCCGAAGGGCCAGTCAGCGGACCATTTATGGTGCGACACATGCCCCGAAGGGCCAGTCAGCGGACCATTTATGGTGCGACACATGCCCCGAAGGACCAGTCAGCGAACCATATTTGGTGCGACACATGCCCCGAAGGGCCAGTCAGCGAACCAATTGGTGCGACACATGCCCCGAAGGGCCAGTCAGCGAACCATTTATGGTGCGACACATGCCCCGAAGGGCCAGTCAGCGAACCATTTATGGTGCGACACATGCCCCGAAGGGCCAGTCAGCGGACCATTTATGGTGCGACACATGCCCCGAAGGGCCAGTCAGCGGACCATTAAAAATCTCTTTTTCCATAATGCTTGATTTATAAAAAATAAATATCCAAATCATTAATGCCACAATTGATATTTGTTTAGTAAAACTAAACCAAAAATTCCAAACCATTAAACTACAAATGCGTATTTAAATTCAAAGACAAAAGCGAAAAATCAAACTATCAATGAATTACTCATTAAAAATCTATGTCATCAATTTACGATTTAGTTAATTCAATTCAAACTAAATCAAAAATCAATTGGTTGGCATTAATGCATAATGATCGCCAAAAATTTTTAAAAAATTGCACCATAATGCCGCATGTACGCTCTTGCTTCATGTCCTTCGATGCCTCCTTTAATTGCTTCATGTCCTTCAATTCCTCCTTCAATTGCTTCATGTCCTTCAATTCCTCCTTCAATTGCTTCATGTCCTTCAATTCCTCCTTCAATTGCTTCATGTCCTTCAATTCCTCCTTCAATTTCTTCATCCTTCAATGCTCCTTCATTGGCTGCGTGTTCTTGGACCTCCGCCTTAAAAATGGGACATAAAAATTTACAAAATAAGTCAAAAACGCGTCGCCAAACTTGGTCTCAGGCGTGCCTGAAATGGAGGAAAACACTCATGATAAATAGTAAATATAATAAAAATGCAAAAAATTTGAATATTTTAACGCAAGTTCAAAGAAACCGGAACGTGAATCAAAATAAAAGAATATTAGTGAATATTTTAGCGCAAGTTCGAACCGGAAAAAAAATCAAAATTTTAATTAATTTCGCACTAAGACGAAAACCGGATCAGCAGTATTTATGCATAAAATTTAAGCTTTTAATCATATTTCTCGACATCAAAATAACAGATTTTGTAGGAAATTAGTATTTGTTAAATCGGGGCATGACTCGAAGCTTTCCGTCTTTATTCTTTATTTAAAGAAATTTTTAAAAAATGCAAAATAAAATCTGTGCTCTGTTATTTATTTTGTTAAAATTTTTTACGACTGATGCAACCCCCAAAAAATTCGACTCCAAATGATGCCAACTTCGACGTCGAGGTGCACTAATCCTAATTGAACTCATTTAAAAAACAATTTACCCCACCATTATCCTTTTGTGCTTCAGTTAACGCGTCGATGATGGGTACTGTTGCTGGTCTTTCTGATGCTGCCCCATCTTCCGTTGCTGTTCCTTCTGATACTGCTCCATCTTCTGTTGCTTTTCTTTCTGATACTGCTCCATCTTTGCAATGCTCGCCTTCTAGCTGATTCATTCCTTTAATTAACTATTTAAATTATAAATAACACTTCTTAAATCTTTCGTCAATTAGTCTGGAAACACGGGGTTATTCAGTTGATCAACTTTAAATTTACAAAACAATAATTACAAAATGAAAAGAATTCAAAACGAAATATATGGCTATTTTATACCAGTGGCGGTCATATGTCTTTTTTTAAATTTGTTCTTTGGGGTACCCTAATTTGAAAAAAAGGTTTGTAAAAAAAAAACAATTATTTAGGTATGGGCGGGGGCCGCGGGAATGTTTTTTTGGGGATTTGCGATATTTGTTAAGAAATGAAAGCATTTGAACAACAATTCCCCTACCAATTGCCTTATGTTCTTCAGTCGACGCGTCGATGTTGTGTTGCTGTTCATTCGGACACTCCTCCATCTTTGCAAACATTTCTGCCGCCAATTGAAGCTCTTCATTCACATTGTTTCCCAATTCTTTTAATTTTCCGTTCTGTTCTTCAGCCAATCGACTCTGTCACGTTCGACACATTTGGCGTTTTCTGAAAAATTCTTTGGTTAAGAAAATCAAAAATTCGATTAACCCATCGATTTATGTACAATTAAAAAAAGATCAGTTTGCAATTAAAAAATAAGTTTTATAAGTACAAAGAATGTTTAAAAATTCTCACCGGATATGTCAACTTTTCACTCAATGCGGCAACCAACTTGAGCAGATTTTGATGTTGTTTTTCTAACACGACAATAGTTGTCTGCAGTGCATTCATCAGTTTCTGATACTCCTCCGATGCGATGACTCCATTCGTTTGGGGTGCCTTCTATAGTAAAAACAAATCATTCAATTCATAGCCCACTAAAAGTTTCTCTTTGAGGGAAACAGAGCAAGTATATTGATTAAATGGACTTCGATTCCTTCTACTATCACTTCCAACTCACATACACATTTAAAATGTTTTTTGATAAATTTTGAAAATATCATTCTAAATGCTTTCGGTTAGAGTAGCTGCTCATCAGCTTTTTGGACCAATTTTCTTAACTAATATCGGAATTTTCGAAAAAGTTTCAATTAAATTTTATTTTTGATAACTGGAAAGGAAAGCATTTAAATTTAAACACAATTGCCCTACCATTTCTCTTCAACGCGTCTATGTTCTGTTGCTGTTGTTTAATGATGTCCCTCCAATTCGGCGAATTTGTTGGCATTTGACTGTTTGTGCTCCTCCAATTCAGGCGAATTTGTTGGCATTTGACTGTTTGTGCTCCTCCAATTCGGCGAATTTGTTGGCATTTGACTTAAGAAAGGCGTTAAAAATATTCAAAAATACATAACTGAGTTGAACCTTAAAAAACAAAAATTTAAGAAATCCGTTAACAATATTCAAAAATACATGTTTTTAAAATATAATAAAAAAAAATTCAGAGACATAATATAAGGTTTTTTGAGCCAAACAAAACAAAAAAGAGCAAATGGGTATTGATTAAAGGTTGACTGAGATTCTTCAATCAACAACCACAATTGTAACTGTCAGTTAGATGACAGAGATGCAGAAAAACAAAACGATAATGGTGACCAAAAAAATTAAAATTCTAAAAATTTCTGAATTTGCACTAAAAATAGTTTTAAAAAATCGGAAATAGTGATTTTAATTCTTTAAAATACTTGCCTCATCATTAAAAGACAAAATAAATTCATTTTGATGAAATTTGGAATAAAAAAATTTTCGACTACACACCAAAAGGGTCCCCCCTTTGGGTTTGAATCCAAAACCCACTTTTCTGATCATAACTTGGTTTCGTCTAAACGCTTTAAATCCAACTAAAATAGTTTCTAATAGAGAAAAAAATTAGCTATTTATCTAATGAGAGAATTTTTGAAAATCCTTATTCAAAAAATGTTTATGATTTTTTTTGTGAAAAATTCATTTTTTTCGAAAAATTTACCATAACTTTTTCAATCCAAAGCCTTTCATCAAAACTATAATATCATAAAAATAGCGCTTATTTTTCTGCATTTTATGATACCAAATTCATTCAAAATGCTCTTTTTGAAAAAAAGTTATGAATTTTCATAACATTCCCCCAATTTTGGTGACCAAAAAAATGAAAATTCTAAAAATTTCTGAATTTCCACTAAAAATATTTTTTAAAAATCGGAAATAGTGATTTAAATTCTTTTAAATACTTCCCTAATCATTAAAAGACAAAATAAATTTATTTTGATGAAATTTGGGATAAAAAAATTTTCGAATACACACCAAAAGGGGGGACCCTTTGGGTTTGAATCCAAAACCCACTTTTCTGATCATAACTCGGTTTAGTCTCAACACTTTAAATCCAAATAAAATAGTTTCTAATAGAGAAAAAAATTAGCTATTTATCTAATGAATTAGTTTTTGAAAATCTCTATTTAAAAAATTTTTAGGATTTTTTTTGTGAAAAATTCATTTTTTTCAAAAAATTTACCATAACTTTTTCAATCCAAAGCCTTTCATCAAAACTATAATATCATAAAAATAGCGCTTATTTTTGTGCATTTTATGACACCAAATGCATTGGAAATGCTCTTCTTTAAAAAAAGTTATGAATTTTCATAACATTCCCCCAATTTTGGTGACCAAAAAAATGAAAATTCTAAAAATTTCTGAATTTCCACTAAAAATATTTTTTAAAAATCGGAAATAGTGATTTAAATTCTTTTAAATACTTCCCTAATCATTAAAAGACAAAATAAATTTATTTTGATGAAATTTGGGATAAAAAAATTTTCGAATACACACCAAAAGGGGGGAGACCCTTTGGGTTTGAATCCAAAACCCACTTTTCTGATCATAACTCGGTTTAGTCTCAACGCTTTAAATCCAACTAAAATAGCTTCTAATAGAGAAAAAAATTAGCTATTTATCTAATTAATTAGTTTTTGAAAATCCTTATTCAAAAAATTTTTATGATTTTTTTCGTGAAAAATTCATTTTTTTCGAAAAATTTACCATAACTTTATCAATCCAAATCCTTTCACAAAACTATAATATCATAAAAATAGCGCTTATTTTTCTGCATTTTATGATACCAAATTCATTCAAAATGCTCTTTTTGAAAAAAAGTTATGAATTTCATAACATTCCCCCAATTTTGGTGACCAAAAAAATGAAATCTCAAAAAATTTCCAAACAACCCACAAAAATATTTTTAAACCATTAAAAATAATTAATAATAATTTTAGAAATTGTTTCCACTACCGTACATATGCAAAGAAAGTCGGAAAAAAAGATTTAAGCCAAGCGGATTCGAACCCCCACCCGACCCCCCCACACCCCCACCACTCACCATTCCGCCACCGGTGCACTTGGGTGGCAAAAAGCGTTTTTCGGAATTTTCAGGCCTAATAAACACCAATCGATAGCTCTTGTAAAGTTGGGTGTTGAAAGTATTTTTTATTTTTTTTAAAATCCACCCCTAAAAAAGTTAGGCACAAAAAACCGAAAAACCTTCTAGGGGGCCTAGCTCGAAATTTTCAAAAAATTTTCGCACCAACTAAACACCATTCGACGCAGTTTTCAAAACTCTACAATAATGGAGAAAATCGCTAAGTGATACGGGAAATGTAAAAAAAGTTAGGGACAAAAAATCGAAAATCGGACTTCCGACCTAACCATTTGTTGAGATTTTTCCAGACCAGGGTTTTGCTCTGATCAAAAAGTGATCAACAAAAAAGTTGTTCAAAACATATCAGAGGAGTGCCCTCCCACCAGGTGCTAAGCGATTGGAGCAAAAAGAACAAAAATTCCCTTTGTGCAACTGCCGATGGGACCCGCAACTCGGCTCCTGGGCCTCAGTCGTCCACAAGGATTGTCCAATGGCCCGGGAAGTTGATAGGCATAAGGATCACTTCTGCCGGCGTGGAAGGATCGAAACCAAAAGTGTAGTTTCGATATGAACCACGAACCCTGGAAACCGCCGCATCAAAAACAATCGAATCCAGTACAACAACTTTGCGTTGTGAAATGCTAGCCAAATAGGCCAGATACATGGCAATAAAGCCATCATTGAGCCATTCCTTGGGATTGTTCCAGCAGGTTTCGATGAATCTGGGCCCAGACGACGTAGCATCGTCTGCGTATAAGCCAATAGCAGCCCATCTCCATATGCGGCAGTTAAAATTTCGTGTTTCAGCGAAATTAATATGAACCACATTGAAATCAATGGGTTCTGGCACATTCTCAGATGTGCACGCAACTTTTTCCAATTTAGGGTTGGCATCCACTCCATCGAGTGGTTCTTCAACCTGCATTGTTTCGTTTCCAACAATGCTTTCATCCATAATTGAGCTTTCGCTCATTGAATCAGCAGTTTTGCCTCTGCCTGGACCTCCCCTTTTTTTAAAGGGGTGCCCGCCTCTTTCTCGTGTAGAAACGGGCGTTGAAGTCACAACTTCAGTAATGACCTTTTGGTCATATTCAAAGGCCTTCTCTTTTTTAAGGCATGGCGAACTTGTCGCACTTTCAGGCACTGTTGAATTCGGTGTGTCTGTCAATGACACACAATCAAGTCCAGCCGCTAAGGCTTTATTTCCGGCTTTAGGGGGTCTGCCCCTTTTCTTGCCCATAGAAGAAGCCGGTGTGCTTATTTGCAAAGCACTCATTTTTGGCGTTGTGCCAAGGGGTGTGCCCCCATTCCCATCTGCACTCCCGTTGCAGTCCAAAAGTGGACTATCTGGGATAAGTGAGTGACCTGGGCTGACAGACTGATCTGCCCGCCGCTGGTACAGCACTTGATTCTTCTTTCGCAAATTACGCTGCTTAGAAGGCATCTAAGAACAAAAGTCAGCAATGAATATGTGAGTGTAGCAAAAGTATGAAGGTCTAATTGACCATTAAATACACACAAAATTCAAACTTTTATTCATACAAAATTACAAAAAAAAAATGTTTGCCTCCCGCATATTGCCACGATGTGAAGACGTCCTGTAGCAATCTGCCAGCAAGGACTCACATATCCCAAATAGCCATAGAGCGCAACATTTGTTTTTTGGGGATCAACCCTGGGCCGGGACCACCATTCTCCCGAAGGAGGCAGGTCCCTGCACCCTTTTTGGGCCGGGACCACAATTCCCCGGAGGAGGCAGGTCCCCGCACCCTTTTTGGTCCGCGACCACAATCCCCCGAAGGGGCAGGTTCAGCGAATGCATGCCCTTTTTGATTACTCATAAATCCTACGGTACCTCTCACCAGTCCACCCAACCGTGCAAAGTGCTGGTCAGGCTTCGCCCCGGATGTTGGCAGGTACCGTTGGGGAACTACGAGCAATCAGGGTATTGCATAACAAAGAGAATGTATAAATTTTGTGCGACACATGCCCCGAAGGGCCAGTCAGCGAACCAAGGTACGACACATGCCCCGAAGGGCCAGTCAGCGGACCATTTATGGTGCGACACATGCCCCGAAGGGCCAGTCAGCGGACCATTTATGGTGCGACACATGCCCCGAAGGGCCAGTCAGCGGACCATTTATGGTGCGACACATGCCCCGAAGGGCCAGTCAGCGGACCATTTATGGTGCGACACATGCCCCGAAGGGCCAGTCAGCGGACCATTTATGGTGCGACACATGCCCCGAAGGGCCAGTCAGCGGACCATTTATGGTGCGACACATGCCCCGAAGGGCCAGTCAGCGGACCATTTATGGTGCGACACATGCCCCGAAGGGCCAGTCAGCGGACCATTTATGGTGCGACACATGCCCCGAAGGGCCAGTCAGCGGACCATTTATGGTGCGACACATGCCCCGAAGGACCAGTCAGCGAACCATATTTGGTGCGACACATGCCCCGAAGGGCCAGTCAGCGAACCAATTGGTGCGACACATGCCCCGAAGGGCCAGTCAGCGAACCATTTATGGTGCGACACATGCCCCGAAGGGCCAGTCAGCGAACCATTTATGGTGCGACACATGCCCCGAAGGGCCAGTCAGCGGACCATTTATGGTGCGACACATGCCCCGAAGGGCCAGTCAGCGGACCATTAAAAATCTCTTTTTCCATAATGCTTGATTTATAAAAAATAAATATCCAAATCATTAATGCCACAATTGATATTTGTTTAGTAAAACTAAACCAAAAATTCCAAACCATTAAACTACAAATGCGTATTTAAATTCAAAGACAAAAGCGAAAAATCAAACTATCAATGAATTACTCATTAAAAATCTATGTCATCAATTTACGATTTAGTTAATTCAATTCAAACTAAATCAAAAATCAATTGGTTGGCATTAATGCATAATGATCGCCAAAAATTTTTAAAAAATTGCACCATAATGCCGCATGTACGCTCTTGCTTCATGTCCTTCGATGCCTCCTTTAATTGCTTCATGTCCTTCAATTCCTCCTTCAATTGCTTCATGTCCTTCAATTCCTCCTTCAATTGCTTCATGTCCTTCAATTCCTCCTTCAATTGCTTCATGTCCTTCAATTCCTCCTTCAATTTCTTCATCCTTCAATGCTCCTTCATTGGCTGCGTGTTCTTGGACCTCCGCCTTAAAAATGGGACATAAAAATTTACAAAATAAGTCAAAAACGCGTCGCCAAACTTGGTCTCAGGCGTGCCTGAAATGGAGGAAAACACTCATGATAAATAGTAAATATAATAAAAATGCAAAAAATTTGAATATTTTAACGCAAGTTCAAAGAAACCGGAACGTGAATCAAAATAAAAGAATATTAGTGAATATTTTAGCGCAAGTTCGAACCGGAAAAAAAATCAAAATTTTAATTAATTTCGCACTAAGACGAAAACCGGATCAGCAGTATTTATGCATAAAATTTAAGCTTTTAATCATATTTCTCGACATCAAAATAACAGATTTTGTAGGAAATTAGTATTTGTTAAATCGGGGCATGACTCGAAGCTTTCCGTCTTTATTCTTTATTTAAAGAAATTTTTAAAAAATGCAAAATAAAATCTGTGCTCTGTTATTTATTTTGTTAAAATTTTTTACGACTGATGCAACCCCCAAAAAATTCGACTCCAAATGATGCCAACTTCGACGTCGAGGTGCACTAATCCTAATTGAACTCATTTAAAAAACAATTTACCCCACCATTATCCTTTTGTGCTTCAGTTAACGCGTCGATGATGGGTACTGTTGCTGGTCTTTCTGATGCTGCCCCATCTTCCGTTGCTGTTCCTTCTGATACTGCTCCATCTTCTGTTGCTTTTCTTTCTGATACTGCTCCATCTTTGCAATGCTCGCCTTCTAGCTGATTCATTCCTTTAATTAACTATTTAAATTATAAATAACACTTCTTAAATCTTTCGTCAATTAGTCTGGAAACACGGGGTTATTCAGTTGATCAACTTTAAATTTACAAAACAATAATTACAAAATGAAAAGAATTCAAAACGAAATATATGGCTATTTTATACCAGTGGCGGTCATATGTCTTTTTTTAAATTTGTTCTTTGGGGTACCCTAATTTGAAAAAAAGGTTTGTAAAAAAAAAACAATTATTTAGGTATGGGCGGGGGCCGCGGGAATGTTTTTTTGGGGATTTGCGATATTTGTTAAGAAATGAAAGCATTTGAACAACAATTCCCCTACCAATTGCCTTATGTTCTTCAGTCGACGCGTCGATGTTGTGTTGCTGTTCATTCGGACACTCCTCCATCTTTGCAAACATTTCTGCCGCCAATTGAAGCTCTTCATTCACATTGTTTCCCAATTCTTTTAATTTTCCGTTCTGTTCTTCAGCCAATCGACTCTGTCACGTTCGACACATTTGGCGTTTTCTGAAAAATTCTTTGGTTAAGAAAATCAAAAATTCGATTAACCCATCGATTTATGTACAATTAAAAAAAGATCAGTTTGCAATTAAAAAATAAGTTTTATAAGTACAAAGAATGTTTAAAAATTCTCACCGGATATGTCAACTTTTCACTCAATGCGGCAACCAACTTGAGCAGATTTTGATGTTGTTTTTCTAACACGACAATAGTTGTCTGCAGTGCATTCATCAGTTTCTGATACTCCTCCGATGCGATGACTCCATTCGTTTGGGGTGCCTTCTATAGTAAAAACAAATCATTCAATTCATAGCCCACTAAAAGTTTCTCTTTGAGGGAAACAGAGCAAGTATATTGATTAAATGGACTTCGATTCCTTCTACTATCACTTCCAACTCACATACACATTTAAAATGTTTTTTGATAAATTTTGAAAATATCATTCTAAATGCTTTCGGTTAGAGTAGCTGCTCATCAGCTTTTTGGACCAATTTTCTTAACTAATATCGGAATTTTCGAAAAAGTTTCAATTAAATTTTATTTTTGATAACTGGAAAGGAAAGCATTTAAATTTAAACACAATTGCCCTACCATTTCTCTTCAACGCGTCTATGTTCTGTTGCTGTTGTTTAATGATGTCCCTCCAATTCGGCGAATTTGTTGGCATTTGACTGTTTGTGCTCCTCCAATTCAGGCGAATTTGTTGGCATTTGACTGTTTGTGCTCCTCCAATTCGGCGAATTTGTTGGCATTTGACTTAAGAAAGGCGTTAAAAATATTCAAAAATACATAACTGAGTTGAACCTTAAAAAACAAAAATTTAAGAAATCCGTTAACAATATTCAAAAATACATGTTTTTAAAATATAATAAAAAAAAATTCAGAGACATAATATAAGGTTTTTTGAGCCAAACAAAACAAAAAAGAGCAAATGGGTATTGATTAAAGGTTGACTGAGATTCTTCAATCAACAACCACAATTGTAACTGTCAGTTAGATGACAGAGATGCAGAAAAACAAAACGATAATGGTGACCAAAAAAATTAAAATTCTAAAAATTTCTGAATTTGCACTAAAAATAGTTTTAAAAAATCGGAAATAGTGATTTTAATTCTTTAAAATACTTGCCTCATCATTAAAAGACAAAATAAATTCATTTTGATGAAATTTGGAATAAAAAAATTTTCGACTACACACCAAAAGGGTCCCCCCTTTGGGTTTGAATCCAAAACCCACTTTTCTGATCATAACTTGGTTTCGTCTAAACGCTTTAAATCCAACTAAAATAGTTTCTAATAGAGAAAAAAATTAGCTATTTATCTAATGAGAGAATTTTTGAAAATCCTTATTCAAAAAATGTTTATGATTTTTTTTGTGAAAAATTCATTTTTTTCGAAAAATTTACCATAACTTTTTCAATCCAAAGCCTTTCATCAAAACTATAATATCATAAAAATAGCGCTTATTTTTCTGCATTTTATGATACCAAATTCATTCAAAATGCTCTTTTTGAAAAAAAGTTATGAATTTTCATAACATTCCCCCAATTTTGGTGACCAAAAAAATGAAAATTCTAAAAATTTCTGAATTTCCACTAAAAATATTTTTTAAAAATCGGAAATAGTGATTTAAATTCTTTTAAATACTTCCCTAATCATTAAAAGACAAAATAAATTTATTTTGATGAAATTTGGGATAAAAAAATTTTCGAATACACACCAAAAGGGGGGACCCTTTGGGTTTGAATCCAAAACCCACTTTTCTGATCATAACTCGGTTTAGTCTCAACACTTTAAATCCAAATAAAATAGTTTCTAATAGAGAAAAAAATTAGCTATTTATCTAATGAATTAGTTTTTGAAAATCTCTATTTAAAAAATTTTTAGGATTTTTTTTGTGAAAAATTCATTTTTTTCAAAAAATTTACCATAACTTTTTCAATCCAAAGCCTTTCATCAAAACTATAATATCATAAAAATAGCGCTTATTTTTGTGCATTTTATGACACCAAATGCATTGGAAATGCTCTTCTTTAAAAAAAGTTATGAATTTTCATAACATTCCCCCAATTTTGGTGACCAAAAAAATGAAAATTCTAAAAATTTCTGAATTTCCACTAAAAATATTTTTTAAAAATCGGAAATAGTGATTTAAATTCTTTTAAATACTTCCCTAATCATTAAAAGACAAAATAAATTTATTTTGATGAAATTTGGGATAAAAAAATTTTCGAATACACACCAAAAGGGGGGAGACCCTTTGGGTTTGAATCCAAAACCCACTTTTCTGATCATAACTCGGTTTAGTCTCAACGCTTTAAATCCAACTAAAATAGCTTCTAATAGAGAAAAAAATTAGCTATTTATCTAATTAATTAGTTTTTGAAAATCCTTATTCAAAAAATTTTTATGATTTTTTTCGTGAAAAATTCATTTTTTTCGAAAAATTTACCATAACTTTATCAATCCAAATCCTTTCACAAAACTATAATATCATAAAAATAGCGCTTATTTTTCTGCATTTTATGATACCAAATTCATTCAAAATGCTCTTTTTGAAAAAAAGTTATGAATTTCATAACATTCCCCCAATTTTGGTGACCAAAAAAATGAAATCTCAAAAAATTTCCAAACAACCCACAAAAATATTTTTAAACCATTAAAAATAATTAATAATAATTTTAGAAATTGTTTCCACTACCGTACATATGCAAAGAAAGTCGGAAAAAAAGATTTAAGCCAAGCGGATTCGAACCCCCACCCGACCCCCCCACACCCCCACCACTCACCATTCCGCCACCGGTGCACTTGGGTGGCAAAAAGCGTTTTTCGGAATTTTCAGGCCTAATAAACACCAATCGATAGCTCTTGTAAAGTTGGGTGTTGAAAGTATTTTTTATTTTTTTTAAAATCCACCCCTAAAAAAGTTAGGCACAAAAAACCGAAAAACCTTCTAGGGGGCCTAGCTCGAAATTTTCAAAAAATTTTCGCACCAACTAAACACCATTCGACGCAGTTTTCAAAACTCTACAATAATGGAGAAAATCGCTAAGTGATACGGGAAATGTAAAAAAAGTTAGGGACAAAAAATCGAAAATCGGACTTCCGACCTAACCATTTGTTGAGATTTTTCCAGACCAGGGTTTTGCTCTGATCAAAAAGTGATCAACAAAAAAGTTGTTCAAAACATATCAGAGGAGTGCCCTCCCACCAGGTGCTAAGCGATTGGAGCAAAAAGAACAAAAATTCCCTTTGTGCAACTGCCGATGGGACCCGCAACTCGGCTCCTGGGCCTCAGTCGTCCACGGTACTGAAACGCCTATAGTTATTTTAGATGCGCCTCAAAAAGTTGCTTAAGTAATCCACAACTTCCAGCGCGCCTTCGGCGCGCTGGCGTGAGATTTTGTTTTTCGGCGCGAAACTCAAGTTCATTCTAACATATATGTAACTAGTGTGAATCGATGGGGTCTATAGAAGGAGGAATGTTGATGGGAAAGCGCAAAGCGCTTAAGGACGCGGCTTTGCCGCGTTGCTAGATTTTTTTTTTTGCCTTTTTTGGTGAAAATCGATGTTTTAGCTGGCTTGTCTGAAAATTTGCAAAATTTTTCCAATCGACACCTACACCATTCGATAGAGCTCGAAAAACTCTACATTTCAACTGTTGCCCCCATCCAGCTACGAGCAATGTGCAAGGAGTTATAGCTCGGATGCTGAATTTTGCATTTTGATCACCCTTCAGTTGCTTATTTTTCTGGTTCCCCTTTAATAAAAGCAAAACAGAATTTCTGGTCCATGCCGGCTTTCCAGAACATCAAATAACAAATTCTGGTTCATACTGTTTTTCCGGAAAACCTAATTCTGGTCCAGCTGGCTTTCCGGAACAGGAATTCTGGTGCAAACCTATTTCTGGTCCAGCTGCCTTTCCGGAACACTAAATTTGGTGCATTCTGAATTTCTGGGAAACCTAATTCTGGTCCAGCTGCCTTTCCGGAACAAATTCCGCTTCTCTGGAAAACCTAATTCTGGTCCAGCTGCCTTTCCGGAACACGAAATTCTGGTGCACTCTGGATTTCCAGAACATCAAATAACAAATTCTGGTTCATACTGTTTTCCGGAAAACCTAATTCTGATCTTTACTGACTTTCCGGAAAGCGAAATCTGGTGCATTCTGGATTTCCAGAACGTCAAATAACAAATTCTGGTTCATACTGTTTTTCCGGAAAACCTAATTCTGGTCCAGCTGGCTTTCCGGAACAGGAATTCTGGTGCAAACCTATTTCTGGTCCAGCTGCCTTTCCGGAACACTAAATTCTGGTGCATTCTGAATTTCTGGAAAACCTAATTCTGGTCCAGCTGCCTTTCCGGAACAAATTCCGCTTCTCTGGAAAACCTAATTCTGGTCCAGCTGCCTTTCCGGAACAGGAAATTCTGGTGCACTCTGGATTTCCAGAACATCAAATAACAAATTCTGGTTCATACTGTCTTTCCGGAAAACCTAATTCTGGTCCAGCTGCCTTTCCGGAGCACCAAATTCTGGTGCATTCTGGATTTCCAGAATATCAAATAACAAATTCTGGTTCATACTGTTTTCCGGAAAACCTAATTCTGATCTTTACTGACTTTCCGGAAAGCGAAATCTGGTGCATCTGGATTTCCAGAACGTCAAATAACAAATTCTGGTTCATATTTTTTCCGGAAAGCCTAATACTTGTGCATTCTGGATTTCCGAAAACCTAATTCTGGTCCAGCTGGTTTTCCGGACCAGCAATTTGTGGTTTTGTTCGGATTAAACGACGGAGTGTTTGTGATTTCCAAACGTTTCCCTTGTTTTGTGTTTTGTTCGGTTTTTTTTTGTAAAGTATTCATTTTTTGCACAAAATTGACCACAACTTTTTGACTTCCATAAGTAGAGGAATAGTTCTTTAACCATAAAATGCAGCTTATTTTTCTGCATTTTATGATATAAAAATCATGAACATCACTCAAGTTTGAACAAAGTTATGAATTTTTCAACTATTCAGTGAATTTATGTAACCGAAAAAATGAAAATTCCAAAATTTCTGAATAGCCATCAAAAATATTTTTAAAAAATCGGAAATACATTAAAACATATTTAGGAATTATTTCTACTACAGTAATATCAATAGAAAGGCAGAAAAAATAATTTTTTTTTTCATTCCACACCAAAAGGGTCCCCCCTTTGGTTTGAAAATCCAAAAGCACATAATATCTTGCAACTCTGTTCAGAGTAAAGGTATTGGAATGAACTCAAGTGCTATTGGTAGAGCAAAAAATTAGCTATTTTTGTAAAGAAACAGAATTTGCAAAGATTCACTCTAAAAATTTTTATGAATTTTTTTGTGAAAAATGCATTTTTTGGACAAAATTAACTACAACTTTTTGAGTTTCAAACCGGACATAATATTTCTTTAACTAAAAAATGCAGCTTATTTTTCTGCATTTTATGATATAAAAATCATGAACATCACTCAAGTTTGAACAAAGTTATGAATTTTTCAACTATTCAGTGAATTTATGTAACCGAAAAAATGAAAATTCCAAAAATTTCTGAATAGCCATCAAAAATATTTTTAAAAAATCGGGAATACTTTAAAACATATTTAGGAATTATTTCTACTACAGTAAATGCCAATAGAAAGCCAAAAAAAAAAATTTATTTTTTCATTCTACACCAAAAGGGTCCCCCCTTTGGTTTGAAAATCCAAACGCACATAATATCTTGCAACTCTGTTCAGAGTAAAGGTATTGGAATGAACTCAAGTGCTATTGGTAGAGCAAAAAATTAGCTATTTTTGTAAAGAAACAGAATTTGCAAAGATTCACTCTGAAAATTTTTATGAATTTTTTTGTGAAAAATTCATTTTTTGTACAAAATTGACTACAACTTTTTGACTTCCATAAGTAGAGGAATAGTTCTTTAACTAAAAAATGCAGCTTATTTTTCTGCATTTTATGATACTAAAATTATTGTGATCACTCAAGTTTGAACAAAGTTATGAATTTTTCAAATATTCACCCACTTTTGCCGACCAAAAAAATGAAAATGCAAAATTTTGCTGATAGCATACAAAAATATTTTTAAAAAGTCGGGAATAATTTAAAATGATTTTAGAAATTTTTTCCCCCACAATAGAGATGCAGAGAAAGTCAGAAAAAATGATTTGAGGCAGGCGGATTCGAACCCCCAGCCAGCGGCCACCCCAGCCCCCGCCACTCACCACTCGGCCACCCCACCGCCAAATCCCCAGCCAAAGTGCATATGAAGACTTTTGTCTGGGGAAGTTTACACCATTCGAAAGCTCTTGAAAAGTTGGGTTTTGAAAGCGCTCTTTATTTTTCCTAAAAGCCGCGCTAAAAAAAGTTAATGACAAAAAACTGAAAAACCTTCGAGGGGGCCTAGCTCAAAAATTTCAAAAAATTTTCAAACCAACTAAACACCATTCGACGCAGCTCGAAAAGCTTTACAATAATGGAGAAGATCGCAAAGAGCTGCGGGCAAAGCAAAAAAAGTTAGGGACAAAAAACGAAAATCGGCACTCCGACCCAGCAATTTTGCTCGATTTTTACTGATCAGGCTTTTGCTCTGATCAAAAAGTGATCTGTTACGAACTTGTCGGAAACACATTGGTACATCCCCCTTTCACCGGGTGCTAAGCAATTGGAGCAAAAGGAAAAATTTCGTAACACTAAAACTGCGCTTTGTACCCGCAACTCGGCTCCTGGGCCTCACCTGTCCACCGTACTGAAAAGTCTATAGTTTTCCTGAATGCGCCTCAAAAAGTTGCTCAACCAATGTGCGAGTGTCGGCACGCCTCCGGCGCGCCGAAAGCTCAAATCCTTTTTTGAGACGAGTTCCAAGTTTATTCTAAGATATATAGAGGAACTAGTGAGGAACTGACGGGGATGTTGTTGGAATTGATGTTGATTATAAAAAGCGCTTCGCGCTCAAGGACGCGGCTTCGCCGCGTTTCTAGAACTTTTTTTGCTTTTTTTACAAATTTAAGACCATAGCTGTAACTGAAATCGAAAACAGAGTGCAGATTCGTGATCAGCAGGTCGCAATTAGTAGGATAAGAGTTTTTTCTGATCATTTAGCGTCAAAAATGTAATTATGAAAACCTTAAAGGGCCGCCCCTTTTTTGCAGGAACTTCAAATAACAAATTCTGATTTTTAGGAAACCTAATTCTGGTCCATACTGACTTTCCAGAACACCAAATTCTGGTCATGCTGACTTTTAAGAACATCAAATAACAAATTCTGGTGCATGTTGACCTGCCAAAACACCAAATTCTGGTGGATTGTGGATTTCCAGAACAGGAGATTCTGGTCCATGTTGACTTTCCAGAACACCAAATTCTGGTCATGCTAACTACACAGAACATCATAACAAATTCTGGTCATGCTGACTTTTCAGAACATCAAATAACAAATTCTGGTGCATGTTGACCTGCCAAAACACCAAATTCTGGTGGATTGTGGATTTCCAGAACAGGAGATTCTGGTCCATGTTGACTTTCCAGAACAACAAATTCTGGTCATGCTAACTTTACAGAACATCATAACAAATTCTGGTGTATTTTGACTTGCCAAAACACCAAATTCTGGTCCACGCAGGGTTTCCAGAACACCAAATTCTGGTCCATGTTGACTTTCCAGAACATTAAACAACAAATTCTGGTCATGCTGACTTGCCAAAACACCAAATTCTGGTCCACGCAGGGTTTTCAGAACACCAAATTCTGGTCAGGCTGACTTTCCAGAACATCAAATAACTTATTCTGGTCTATTGACGTTCCAGAAAATCAATTAACAAATTCTGGTGCATGTTGACTTTCCAGAACACCAAATTCTGGTCCATATTGACTTTCCAGAACATCAAATAACAAATTCTGGTCTATATTGACGTTCCAGAACATCAATTAACAAATTCTGGTGCATGTTGACTTTCCAGAACACCAAATTCTGGCCCATGTTGACTTTCCAGAACACCAAATTCTGGGCAGGCTGACTTTTCAGAACATCAAATAACAAATTCTGGTTCATACTGTCTTTCCGGAAAACTTAATTCTGGTCTATACTGACTTTCCGGAAAGCGAAATCTGTTGCATTCTGGATTTCCAGAACATCAAATAACAAATTCTGGTTAATATTCTTTCCGGAAAACTAATTTAGGTCTATACTGACTTTCCGGAAAGCGAAATCTGGTGCATTCTGGATTTCCAGAACGTCAAATAACAAATGCATTCTGGATTTTTTTGTGTTTTTGTTCGGTTTAAATGACTGAATGTTTGTGCTTTCCAAACATTTCCCTTTTTTGTGTTTTTGTTCGGTTTAAATGACTGAATGTTTATGCTTTCCAAACATCTTTGTTTTCTGTTTTGGTTCGGTTTAAATGACTTGGGTTCATTCAAGTTTGAACAAAGTTTTGAATTTTTTTTGAATTCAGTGAATTGTATAAGCGGAAAAATAAAAATTCCTTAACTTTCAAAATAACACTCAAAAATATTTTTAAAAAATCGGAAATATTTTAAACATATTTAGGAATTATTTATTTTGCAATAAATATCAATAGAAAGGCTGAAAAAAGGATTTAATTTTTCTTGCTTACACCAAAAGGGTCCCCCCTTTGGGTTTGAATCCAAAACCCACTTTTCTGATCATAACTCGGTTTAGTCTCAACGCTTTAAATCCAACTAAAATAGTTTCTAATAGAGAAAAAAATTAGCTATTTATCTAATGAATGAGTTTTTGAAAATCCTTATTCAAAAAATTGTTATGATTTTTTTTGTGAAAAATTCGTTTTTTTCGAAAAATTTACCATAACTTTTTCAATCCAAAGCCTTTCATCAAACACTTTTGACTGAAAAATAGCGCTTATTTTTGTGCATTTTATGACACCAAATTCATTCCAATTGCTCTTTTTCAAAAAAAGTTATGAATTTTCATAACATTCGCCCAATTTTGGTGACCAAAAAAATGAAAATTCTAAAAATTTCTGAATTTCCACTAAAAATATTTTAAAAAATCGGAAATAGTGATTTAAATTCTTTTAAATACTTCCCTCATCATTAAAAGACAAAATAAATTCATTTCAATAAAATTTGGAATAAAAAAATTTTCGACTACACACCAAAAGGGTCCCCCCTGTGGGTTTGAATGCAAAACCCACTTTTCTGATCATAACTCGGTTTAGTCTCATCGCTTTAAATCCAACTAAAATAGTTTCTAATAGAGAAAAAAATTAGCTATTTATCTAATTAATTAGTTTTTGAAAATCTCTTTTCGAAAAATTGTTATGATTTTTTTTGTGAAAAATTCATTTTTTTCGAAAAATTTACCATAACTTTTTCAATCCAAAGCCTTTCATCAAACACTTTTGACTAAAAAATAGCGCGTATTTTTCTGCATTTAATGACACCAAATTCATTCAAAATGCTCTACTTTGAGAAAAGTTATGAATTTTTTACACAATTCCCCAATTTTGGTGACAAAAAAATGAAAAATCCACAATTTTCCAAATAAGCCACAAAACTATTGTTAAAAAGTCGGGAATAATTTAAAATGATTTTAGAAATTTTTTGCCCGCACAATTGAGATGCGTACAAAGTCAGGAAAAATGATTTCAGGCACGCGGATTCGAACCTCCAGCCGACCCCCCCACACCCCCACCACTCACCACTACACCACCGAGCATTTTGGCTGGCAAAAAGGGTGATATCGAATTTTCAGGCGAAACAAACACCAATCGAAAGCTCTTGAAAAGTTGGGTTTTGAAAGCGCTCTTTATTTTTCCTAAAAACCGCGCTAAAAAAAGTTAATGACAAAAAACCAAAAAACCTTCGAGGGGGCCTAGCTCAAAAATTTCAAAAAATTTTCAAACCAACTAAACACCATTCGACGCAGTTTGAAAAGCTCTACAATAATGGAGAAGATCGTTAAGGGCTACGGTCAAAGCAAAAAAAGTTAATGACAAAAAACGAAATTTGAGTCCCCGACCACGCTTCAGTTGCTCACCTGTGCAGGCCAGGGTTTTGCTCTGATCAAAAAGTGATCGGTTACAAAGTTGTTCGGGACATATCAGAGGGGTGCCCTCGCAGCGGGTGCTAAGCGATTTGAGCAAAAGAAAACATTGTGGAACACTAAAACTGCGCATGGGGACCGCAACTCGGCTCCTGGGCCTCACTTGGCCACGGTACTGAAAAGTCTATAGTTTTCCTGAATGCGCGACAAAAAGTTGCTTCAGTAATGCACAACTTCCAGCGCGCCTCCGGCGCGCTGGCGTGAGATTTTGTTTTTGGAAACGAAAGTCGAGTTTGTTCTATTAGTATTTGAAACTAGTGGAGTGCTGTACAACCCTTTCTGTGTGCCGGTAAAGCGCTAACGCGCTTATCGAGCTTCGCTACCTAGTTCCGGGTTCGGGGTGTACAGTTTAAACTGTTAATTGAGCCAGGTACACCGGTCGGGGTGCGGGGACACAGTTTTGAAATGTTGATTGAGATTCAACTAAAATAGTTTCTAATAGAGAAAAAAATAAGCTATTTATCTAATTAATGAGTTTTTGAAAATCTCTATTCAAAAAATTTTTATGAATTTTTTTGTGAAAAATTCGTTTTTTTCGAAAAATTTAACATAACTTTTTGATTTTTGAATATTTCATTGAATATAATTAATTGAAAAATTCGCCTGATTTTTCTGCATTTTATGACACTAAAATAATTAGGAACACTCAACTCTAAACAAAGTTATGAATTTTTGAAACAATCAATTAATTCACCCACCCAAAAAAATGAAAATTTTAAAAATTTCTAAATTGCCAATAAAATATTTTTAAAAAATCGGGAATAATGATTTTAATCATTTAAAACACCTTTTGCAACATTACAACTAAAAAGAAAGTCGGGAAAAATCATTAATTTTTTCGTTACATCCCAAAAGGGTCCCCCTTTGGGTTTGAATCCAAAATCCACTTTTCTGATCATAACTCGGTTTAGTCTCAACGCTTTAAATCCAACTAAAATAGTTTCTAATAGAGAAAAAAATTAGCTATTTATCTAATTAATTAGTTTTTGAAAATCTCTTTTGGAAAAATTATTATGATTTTTTTTGTGAAAATTTCATTTTTTTCAAAGAAATGACCACAACTTTATGAAGTTTCAACATTTCCCCACATATTTTTTACCTGAAAAATAGCGCGTATTTTTCTGCATTTTATGATACCAAATTCATTGGAAATGCTATTCCTTAAAAAAAGTTATTAATTTTCATAACATTCCCCCAATTTTGGTGACCAAAAAAATGAAAATTCAAAAAATTTCCAAACAACCCACAAAAATATTTTTAAACCATTAAAAATAATTTATAATAATTTTAGAAATATCAACAGAAAGTCGTAAAAAATGATTTTGTCCCAGCGGAATTGAACCCCCACCCGACCCCCCCATACCCCCACCACTCACCATTCCGCCACCGGTGCACTTGAGTGGCAAAAAGCGTTTTTCGGAATTTTCGGTCAAAATAAACACCAATCGATAGCTCTTGTAAAGTTGGGTGTTGAAAGTATTTTTTATTTTTTTTTAAATCCACCCCTAAAAAAGTTAATGACAAAAAACCGAAAAACCTTCTAGGGGGCCTAGCTCGAAAATTTCAAAAAATTTTCAGACCAACTAAACACCATTCAACGCAGTTTTCAAAACTCTACAATAATGGAGAAAATCGTAAAACAATACGGGCAAACCAAAAAGCCAGGTACAACGGTTTGGGGTTCGGGGAGTGCCGTGAACTGTTGATTAGTGGAAAAAAGCATTTTTGAACCAATTTGGGCCAAAAAATTTCGATGACGCGCCAAAAGGGACCCCTTTTTCTGCATTTATGAACTAAATATTTAAAATCACTCAACACTGAACAAAATTATGAATTTTTAAAATATTCAATGAATTCACCCACCTAAAAAAATGAAAATTCTAAAAATTTCTGAATTTCCACTAAAAAATTTTTAAAAAATCGGAAATAGTGATTTTATTTCTTTAAAATACTTCCCTCATCATTAAAAGAGAAAATAAATTCATTTCAATGAAATTTGGAATAAAAATTATTTGGATCAGATACCAAAAGGGTCCCCCCTTTGGGTTTGAATCCAAAACACACTTTTCTGATCATAACTCGGTTTCATCTCAACGCTTTAAGTCCAACTAAAATAGCTTCTAATAGAGAAAAAAATTAGCTATTTATCTAATGAGAGAATTTTTGAAAATCCTTATTCAAAAACTTTTTATGATTTTTTTTGTAAAAAATTCGTTTTTTTCGAAAAATTTAACATAACGTTTTCAATCCAAAGCCTTTCACAAAACTATAATATCATAAAAATAGCGCTTATTTTTGTGCATTTTATGATACCAAATTCATTGGGAATGCTCTTCTTTAAAAAAAGTTATGAATTTCAATACATTCAATGAATTTTGCAGACCAAAAAAATGGAATTTCAAAAAATTTCCAAACAACCCACAAAAATATTTTTAAACCATTAAAAATAATTAATAACAATTTTAGAAATTGTTTCCACTACCGTACATATCAAAAGAAAGTCGGAAAAAATGATTTAAGCCAAGCGGATTTGAACCCCAACCCGACCCCCCCACACCCCCACCACTCACCATTCCGCCACCGGTGCACTTGGGTGGCAAAAAGCACTTTTCGGAATTTTCAGGCGAAATAAACACCAATCGATAGCTCTTGTAAAGTTGGGTTTTGAAAGCGATCTTTATTTCGCCTGAAATGTAGGTTGAAAAAAGTTAATGACAAAAAACCGAAAAACCTTCTAGGGGGCCTAGCTCGAAAATTTCAAAAAATTTTCGCACCAGCTAAACACTGTTCGACGCAGTTTGAAAAACTCTACAATAATGGAGAAAATCGTAAAACAATACGGGCAAACCAAAAAAAGTTAGGGACAAAAAACGATTTTCAAAATTTCGACCCAGCAATTTTTGTCAATTTTTGCAGACCAGGCTTTTGCTCTGATCAAGAAGTGAACGACAACAAAGTTGTCCCAAACATTCCAACTTAAGATCCTCCCACCAGGTGCTAAGCGATTGGAGCAAAAAGAAAAGAAATTCCCTTTGTGTAAGTGCCGATTTGAGCCGCAACTCGGCTCCTGGGACTCAGTTGTCCAACTGAGTCCCATGAGACTATTTGTCCCGCATGCACCTCAAAAAGTTGAAGAAGCAATCCACAACTTCCAGCGCGCCTTCGGCGCGCTGGCGTGAGATTTTGTTTTTCGGCACGAAACCCCATGTCATTCTAACATATATATAAATGCCATAATTTTGGAAATTTGCCATATTTTTTGCAATGGTTCTGGAAGAGTCAAAAAAAACGTTGAGAGATTCGATGGCCTTAACCCCCCTTAACCCGGGTTTCATAAAATGCAAGTTTAAAATTGACATAGTTTTTTAAACAAGAACAAAAAAAAATTATTAAAAAGTATTATTTAAAGTTGAGTTTTAAAATTATCTCAAATATTTCAACTAGGGTTGGAGCCGGGGGGGGGGGATCCCCGGTCAAACCGGGGACGGGGATACCGGGGATGGACAAACCGGGGATCCCCGTTTTCGGGGATGAGCAAACCGGGGAACGGGGATCTCCGTACGGGGATGGGCAAAATCCATCTTTAGGGGTGCATTTTTTGAAAATGCAATTTTTTGGGGGACTTTTTTTAAAAAATCGAAATTTTTTCAAACTAAAATGCACCCATAAAATAAGACTTTTTTATGGCAAATATGCACCCCAAAGATTTAATTTCTTGGGGAGGATAGCCCGACGGTGCCGACAGGCGCCGCCAAAATTTTAAATTTTGGATGGACTCAATTTGTTAAGAGATCTTGCAACTTAAAATCGGTAATTTATGATGCTTTTAGGAATGGGCGAGGTCCCGTGGGGAAATTTTTAAAAAGATTTTACGTTATTAATAGGGTCTGGATTTTTATGGTTTAACATATTTTTTTCATGGATTCCAATAGAATTTGTTTTGAAAAATTTTGAATTAGGGCTAGGCTCTAGTTATCAGCTAAGAAAAATTGGTCGAGATTTTTTTTTTGTAAAAGAGCGTACAGATAAGGCTATTAATATTTAAAAATTTCTTAATTCAAAAAAATTATTTTTTGCGTCCTTTTAATTAAAAAATATTTGAAAATTTTACTAAAATATTCTTTTAATGGGAGAGCGCACGCGACAGAACCAGAATAAAGGTTACAAAAGAATTTGCACTCATGCGGGTTCGAACCCAACACAAATCCTTAGACTCGCGGTCAAGACACACCACTAAGATACCAAATCACTTGGTATGCTTTACCTAAAAAGGATAGAAACATTTGTCAAAAAGTACTCTTCAAACAAAATTCAACAGTAAATGAATATAATCATTAAAATTTCTGATCTGATGGCCATCTTTAGGGGGTGCATTTTCATCCCCGTCCCCGGCGGGGATGAGACCGGGGATCCCCGTTTTCGGGGATGGGCAAACCGGGGGACGGGGATGAGAATGGTCGGGGATCCCCGGTTTTCCCCGTCCCCGCCCGGCTCCAACCCTAATTTCAACTACTTTAAATTTGGTTTGATAATTAAATATTTCCGAATTAGGAGTAAAAATTGAAGGGAATAACCCCCGCGGGTTTACTAAACCACAAGACGAGCAAAGGGCCCAGCTTTAATAAATTGGATGCCAAAAGAGCGGAAAGCATTCCAATTCCATTGCAAATAATAATCCTCCCGACACATCACAAAACAAACATTTTACGTACCAATATTTTGCCGGGACTTTGGAATCGTTTTTTTCGGATTTCTTGGAGATAAATTGCATAATTTAGAATTGCTTTATCGGAACACTAAAAATATTTGTTAAAAATGTCGGACAACGTAAACGAAGAAAAGCAGCAACAGCAAATGGAAAAAATGTGAGTTTGTTTCCTAATGAATAAAATCAAAAGCCATAAATTCTTAAATTTTAGTTTCATTTGTGCCGACATTTGGCACGGAGTTTTTGCTTTTCTTTCCCCTTTTGACGTCGGACTGAAAATGGCACTGATCAGTGATCGATTGGACGTTTTGGTGGACGTCCATTTCAAGTCGCGGGAATGGTCGTTGGGTTCGATGGAAATTCGTCGTGCAATCGGAAGGAATGGCGCAGAAATTGTCAGCGAACGCTCTGGTGGGCGGCCGTTGCCGATTCCTCAGGAACCGCTTCCAGGCCAAGTGATCGGATTTGAGGAGATTTGGATAAGGTCGTTTTCTTCCAAAAAGTTTGTAAAATTAAGTTTTTTTTTGAACTTTCAGTTTCGTCGACCAAAGCGTCATCGAATTCCTCCAACGCATCCGCCGACTTTTCAACTCTTCAAGGACAAATGTTTACATCAAAAACCACGACCAAAGCCGCAGTTGGGAAATCATTTGGCAAAAGATTTGGCCTTTGGTCAGTCACAACATTTGCGGACTTCTTCGTTTGAACTCCCCACGATTGGACCATTTGCGACAATTCTCTCCGGAGATTCTTCGCAATTGCGCAAATCTCCGATCGATCGATTCCATGGGATTTTTTCCCGCATTTCCTGCCGAAGACGCCGCCGGCGCTTCTTCCCGCCAAGCCATGGCCAAATGGTTGCTCACCCCCCGCGGGGATGGTCTGCCGAAGATGCTTATTTGTGAGTTTGACCCGGCACGAATGGGTGGACTCAAAAGGGTAATTAACTCATTTTTATAATCCATTTATCGGTAATTATTCCCTTCGTTAGGCCTTTGTCAATGCTTCGGAGCCGGTCAATTTCATCATTCGTCCGAATTTTTCCGGTATTGGACCATTTGAGCTGACGAACTATTGGACTGGAGAGCGATTGACATTGCGACGCCTTAAAAACAAGTGGTTGTTGGTGCGTTGTCCGATTGCGCGAGAAGAGGACAAATGGGCTAAATGGGAGGAGGAGGCAATTGAGTGGCAATGGCGCCGTCAATGCAGTTGCATCACCACTGACTTCAAAGACAGAGACATCGGCGATGGGTAGGGACTGAACAGGGCCGTAACCAGAATTTTTTGTTGGGGATGGTCGCCCCCTAAGCTCAGGCTGAGCACCAATTTTTTCTCCAAAAAAATTCGATTTTTAGGGGGTACATAAAGGGTCCCCCCTGTGGGTTTCTTTTCTCAAATTTCATTTGGGGGAGGGGGGGGGGGATATCCTCATCTCCTCCCCCCCCCCTTGGTTACGCTCTTGGGACTGGGAATTAAATAATCTCTAAATTTCCCTCCCATCGTTTAAATCCTTTTTATTTTAGAATCCTTGACGAAAACGACGAAGGTCCGAGTGAGCCTAAGAAGCCCAAAAAGTGAATGGACGGAGGGAATTTTGTGGATGGAAATTAAAACAGAAAATCGATTAAATGACACAATAATTGTTGGCTTTTTCCTTTTTGTGGAGGCAGGCGAGTAAACGGAAAAAATATGCACCCCTAAGAATGGGATTTTGGTAAACAAGTCTGTCTCAATTTTCAAAAATTTAGTGCAAATTTTTTAACAACAAAACACAATTTTAAAAATTTTCCGACGCCGTCGAACCTGTTAATTATAAGAATATACAGTAAAATCTCACATTTGAACTTTTTAACGAGAAATTTAAATGATAAAAATGGGTGATTTTTGGCGAAATTTCATAGATTTTCTTGAAAAAGGTCGCGCACAATACCCGAACCCGCAATTTCAATCTGATATTGACAATGATGTCAAAGATGAAGGAAGATCAACATCATCTGTTGACGAAAATTTTATTGAGTGTTTCGATAAAAGAAAAGTTTCACCCGTAAAAAGTCCCGGCTCCCCCGGTCCCGGGTTTTCCCAAAAGTCCCAGCCAGTCCCGTACAACCCAAATTTGTTGTTGTTCCCCCCCCCCCCGCCTATTGATTTCACTTTACAAGAAATATTGTATTGTTGATATTCGAAATCGAAATATTCCCTGCGGCCCCCGACGAATAAATTTGTTGGATCTCAAAAGAGTGGAGTGATCGGCGGCGATGCGCAAACGGAAAGTCCACTATTAAGCACCCAAATTCTATAGAATGTTTAAATTTATTTCAAATCAACAAAACAATAATTAGTCTTATCACAGATATTAAAATGGTTTTTCTTAATTAAAATTATTAAATTTATTCACCAATTTTAAATAGATTTTAACTCTTCTGTAACAAAAATGCGGCCTGATCTGAAAAAAGAATAAAATTTAATATGCTGGTTGGGCCTACAGAAAATATTATTTACATACACGCAAAAAAGAAACATTATTCTGCAGGGGGTACTGTAGCGTAAACTTTGAAATTTAGTTAGGCGCTTCTGAGAAATAGCTAACTTCATTATAATAAGTTTTTAAGGTTTTTTGAATAATTAGGCAAATAAAAACTTTTATATCAAGTGAGAAAGCATAATTTTTAAATCCGCCAATTATTGTACTACAGTACCCCCTACGGACGGTGCCCATGTAAGGTTGTGACAGCACCACACCCTTACAAATTAGCTCGTCGGAGAAACGATTTTTACTTCTAATGTGGGAATTAAAAAATGGTTCTAAACATATAACCACTTAAAAACTGAGTCGGTGGCAGTTACAGAAGTTGATTGGGAGAAGAATTGTTTCAAATGGAAAATGAATGGTATCATTGGAGCCCAGAAAAAATTCTACAAAAAATGTAATAACATTTAATTTATCTGAATTCGCACTCACAAATTATAGTTATTTTCATTTTTTTACACACAGTGGTTCTAAAACATATGGCCATGAATCACTGACTGTATCTCTTCCGCATCGGGCAAAAAGGCGGAGTCAATATAATCGTCCATAACGAAGAAATAAAATTGCTTTGGAATAATGCTTAAAATATGAAAATGCATAAACGAAAAAGAATGGGGTACCGTTCGTTTTGTCTCATCGAGTAGATGAAAATTTTTAATTGTAAAAAAAGCTTTTTTCTCTTAACAAAAATTGTCAAATCTTCAAAAAAAACATTTTACCGCCGGACCTCTTTCATTACTAAAAAGTAGTGATCGGCCAGAAGGGTCGGTCGGTACTTTTCGGTAAAGTACCGAAAAAGTACCGGTACCGAAAAGTACCGAAAAAGTCCAAAATGTTTCGGTCGGTACTTTTCGGTAAAGTACCGAAAAAGTACCGGTACCGAAAAGTACCGAAAAAGTCCAAAATGTTTCGGTCGGTACTTTTCGGTAAAGTACCGAAAAAGTACCGGTACCGAAAAGTACCGAAAAAAAATTGTCGGTACTTTTTCGGTTTTCGGTACCAACATTTTTTATATTAACTTTTCAACAAAAAATCGTTTATTTTGGAAATCTTGGCTTTATTAATATTTATAATTGAGTATTGGGACATTTCTGCTCAAGACAATTAGTATTTCGACCTGTTCCTGTCCTGCGGCAAGATTTTTAATAGTTTTTGGATCAGTTTGAAGGGTGAGGGGTCGGCGGTGCCGATCAGGGCTGGACGTCACCGGCCCCTAAGTCCCCGTCATCCGTCACACGGAATTTTTTTGAAATGCCAGTGACGGCGTCAACGTCATCCGTCATGACGGCGCTAAAAAAGGCCGTAATTGGCGTAATCGGCGTCAACGTCAACGTCACTGGTTAAAAAAAATTTTAATTTTCAAAAATCCAATTTTTTTTCAAATTAACATTTTTTTTATTGATTCTTAACACAAAAATCAGTCAATTTTGGCCATTTTTATTTCCACAATTTTGAGCTATAAACAATAAAAAGTGGAGTGACATGTGGAAAACAATAGCGAAATGCAACCAAAAATATTATTTTTACTTAAATTATGCTTGAATTTTTAACAAAAAAGCTTGTTCCGCTACATTTCTTTTTTATACAAGTGACGTCAAAATTACGCAAAAATGCCAGTGACGGCGTCAACGTCATCCGTCATGACGGCGCTCAAAAAGCCCGTAATTGGCGTAATCGGCGTCAACGTCAACGTCATGACGTCCAGCCCTGGTGCCGATAGGCGCCGCCGAGAAAATTTTGAGTTTTTGATGGAATTTCTTAAGAAAAAATTGCCAAAAAAATGCATCGTGGAAGGGCAAAAAAATTAAAAAATCAAATAAGATTTCAAAATTTTCCGGACATTTTTAATCCAGATTCCGAGTCTTGACTTGAGACTTTTTCCAAAAAAATTAATTTTAGGTTTAGAAAACTAGAAAAAATGAAAATTTTATCCGTTTTATTAGGGGTTTTTGTAGGTGAACGGCGATGCCGATAGGCGTCGCCGAGAAGAAAAAATGAAAATTCTTACGATTTTATTAAGAAAACTTGTCCAATTCCGATAACTAAAATGGTAAAAAAAAAAAATTAATTCTTTATGTAAATCTTAGAAGTTTTGAATCGGTTAAAATTTTTGAAAATTAATTTGCTAGTAACTTTCTTTAAAAAATTGATAAATTCCTAAATTACCTTCAATTTTAAAAATCTTAAATATACATATTTAAAGAAAAAATATTGTTTTTCTTTGCCATAAGTTAATTAAAAGACACGAAAAACTATTTACACAGTCGGGGTTTGAACCCCAGGCAACCACATCACTCACAGCAGGGCATTGAATAAAAAGAAATTTTGACTCGAGGACTCGAACCTTAGACAAAACGAACTTTTAGTTCTCAGTTTAACCACTGACCCACGTGATTTTATGGATAAAGGTTGAAAAATTCAAATATATTACCAATTTTTCCATTCGGTACTTTTTTCGGTACTCAAATTTTGTTCGGTCGGTACCTTCGGTTCTCAGTTTTTTTCGGTCGGTACTTTTCGGTAAAGTACCGAAAAAGTACCGGTACTTTCTCGTACCGACCGAACACTACTAAAAAGCTTCAAAAAATGACTATCTTTAAATTTTTGTTGCAAATCTTTTAACCAGGGCTTCCAAATATGAGGGTTAGCCTTATTTTGTGATTTTTTGGAAAGACAATGAGGCTAAATTTTTGAGGTTTTTTGTGGTTTTTCAAAAGTTCGGGCGATTTTTTAATGCAAAAAAGCATCACATTCCTTACAATTTTGGTTGCAATTTCTTGACAAATTGAGTCAAAAAATTCAAAATTTCCCCCGGTGGCGCCTATCGGCACCAGGGCTGGGCGAAACTCGCATCACACCCGAACCCGAAACCCAAACCCGAAACAAATTTTTTTTCCCGAAACACGAACCCGAAACCCCAAAATACCCGAAATTTCGGGTCTACCCGAACCCGAAACTTTTCAAAAAAAAATTTTGTTACAATTTTTTACCATGTATGAGGTAATGCTTTGGCCAAATAAATTACAATTCATATGTCGCTTTAAATCCATAAAGGGGTAAATTTTGATGAAGAAAAAGCAATTCTTTCAAGGTCTCATCCGCCAAACTTTTTGGGAATCCCTCCACTCTTTCCCCTTCCTTCTCCCTTCCTTCTTTCTCCTCCCCCTTCACTCCTCCCCACTTCCTTTTTCACCTTTTCTCACCGTTTTCCCTTCTTATTCCTACCCCCCCCCCACTTTTCCTCTTCCCTTCTCTCCCTCCCACCCTTTTCCCTCCTTTCTCCTTCACCCCCCCCTTTCCTCCTTCCCTCTTCTCCGATTGGCACTGCCGACTCCCTTTTTCGTCTAAATTCAATTTTCGTTTTAGAAATTTCTAAAAGACGAGGGCAATTGGAAGTTTGAAATTGATTTTGCCGATTTATAAAATGGGTTTATAGATTCTATTTTTTTGACTGAATGTTCGGGGATCAGCTCAATCACTTTCGCCGTTTGACTATCTTCTCAAATGCTATTTCTTTAAAACTTTGTGCTAAAAATCTTAACTTTTGCAAAAATGCCTAAAAATAATTGATTGCTGAAAATCTTGATCAGCTGAATTGGATTCAATTTGCATAGAGCGACCAGAGCTTTATGAGAGAAGGATTCTGATCAGTTGGGTTCAATTTGTCCAAGCTGGGTGTGCTGCCGCTTGATTTGGTGCTGCCATTTTGTCCAAAATGAGTTGGCGGCCTTTCAAAATCTTCAGCTTTATTTTGTCGTACCATCCGCCTCAGAATATTCGCCACCAAATGCGTTAAGGGGCGTTTCCTCAAATTCTACATATTCGGCTTTCACTTAATTTGTTGCAAAGAATGCGCCAAAATTAACATCACATAAATATTTTTCTCAATTATTGGTAGTCATTTTATAAAAATAGCAATCGAAAATATTTTAATAAAAATGACTGGACCGAATACAAATATTTGGAAAATTGGATTTTCGCATTTCAAGTAAAAAGGGCACTAATTGGCCAATTTGACAAAATAGTGTCGGTAAGAGAAAGTTTATTGAATTTGTTTTTCACAAAATAATTGACAAATTTTAAAAACAAATGAATTGATAAATGTTTTGATCGACAAAGAAAAAACAACGATAAACGACGGAAGCCCTCAACAGCAAAATCCCATCATTTTTCACTTTCTAAATGCCATCGGCGGCAATGTTAAACTTGAAATTCGGGCCAAAATTCGCTTCAAATTTAGCGCCAGGGTGATACAACGAAACAGATGGAAACAAATCGGCGCCAAAATCGACACACAACCCGGTAGTTTCTGAAAATAACGCAAGCAAATAGTTAAGCAAATAATTTAAAATTGAAATTACAAATAATTTTTTTAATTTTATTCATTTTCTTTCTCACCCAAACGTTGTCCATTTTTTGTGTAAATAATTTGGCGAGACGCCAAATTAACGCCGCATCCGCTGACGTCGCCTTTCTCAAATTCGGGCTTTCCTCTGATGTACGAACGCCCCCCAAAGCAGTGGGAACATCCCTCAACCGCGTGACCCCAAAATTCGCCCCAGCTTCCGTATGCGTAAGTGCCTTTGTCGAGTACAACGCACTCGTCCAATGGCAGTTGTTTTGTCGCAAGTCCAATGAGAACATTGCTAAATATAATTTATTTTTAAAGAAAATGCTTCTAGCATTTCAAAGTTCACTATTTATTATTTTACTTACCTTTTCTCCAAGATGGTCACTTCGTAGTAGAAAATGCCCAAATTTTTTTTTGGAATTGGCTGTTCAGCGCGGAAAAAGCGCCAGTCTGAAAAGTGTGCTAATTCAAAAAAATTCTGAACTCTCCCCAACGGTTTTAATCAAATCACTCTAACAGAATAATATTTACCCGAATTTTTTCCAGTAAATTGCACAATCAATCGAGCGGGCGCAGAGAGCGCCAGCTCCTCGTGGCATGCAGCGGAATCCCATCGATTTGAGGGGTCTGTCCTAAAAAAATTCTGTATCGAATACAAAAAACCTCATCCGGATCCGACAACTCTTAGTCTTTTTATGAATTTTTGAATGCCCATTTTTTGACAAATTTACTAAAGAAAATGACCGACAATTATTTTGTTATTTCTAAACCGCTTTAAACGTTATTTATGCTTTTCAGCATGTTCAAAACCCTATAAAATCTGGCTTTAATAGGTTAACGGTAGGGTGACCACCTGTATAGCACGCCCATTAGTTGAAAATTGCAGCTGGTAAAGATCGGGCAGAGCGGCATGAGAATGGTACTGACACACGCCGAACTGCTCGCAGACGGAACTGTCAAAAGCAAAATTTGACCGGATTTTGGAGTCTTGGAATTATGAAAAGAGATGAAATTTGGCATTTTAAAATTCAAACTGTCCATGATACCAATTAAAATCCTTCTGAGGGATGAGCGGAAAACGAATTTTGAAAAGTGCCGGGCCGAGCATTGCGCGTCTGTTTTTCGCCGAACACTTTTTCCCATTTTGACGGCATTTTTCGTTTGCCCAGCGAAGTGCCTAATTATTTAAAAAAATATATATTGAAGAATATGACAATTAATTGAGGTTTTTAATATTTAAACCGATTATTAGAATTGTAAATTGATTCCAAGATAATTCAAATTAAAATAATTGTTGTCTCACAACATTCCTCACCTCTTGTTCAAAAAAGCGAGCCTTGTCAAGTGTGAAAAAAACATTGCTCAGCTCCCAATGTCGCTTTGCAGCCATCGGTTGGCAGGAGGGACAAAATCAATTGCAACATTGCATTGATTTGACTCGCCCCTCAACCGTCGGCCAATCGCCAATTCATTAGAAATTTATAAATTCTATTTCCCTTTTGATGAGGGCCAACATTTTAAATACTTGTGCTTTTGTTTATGCTATTGAAAAATAAATCCTTTTTTATTACTTACCTAACTATATCAATTGGCACCATTCGTCAAATTTATTTTTACAATTCTCTTTGGACTTGCAATTTTATTGTTGGTGGCGGCATTTTCAAATCTTCGGCTTCACCTTTGTCCCCCAGGCTTCTCCGAATATTTCATCAAATGTGGGTAAATTGTTGTAAAACAGAGGCCCAATTCTTTTGCGACAGTTTCATCAATTTGATTTGAATATGAATTTTTGAATCCGTCCAGCGTTAACTCGGCCATCTGATCAAATTTCTCTACCAAATTTTTTCTCCTCTGACTTAGGCTTAAATTTTTTTCCATTTTTATATTTTTGTGCGCTTGACATTTAAATGTTTAGCAATTTGCTCCTCAATTTGATTCCTTTCTTTTGCCGAATATTTTCCTTGGTGCTTAAATTCGTCTTTTATTGCGTGAAATTTATCGACAATTCCGTGGAGCACAAAAAGTTCCATTGCGAGTGCCAACCCGGCTGGGAAGGCATTCTCTGTGACCAGCAAATCAAACGGGAAAATAAAAAAGTTGTTAAATTTTTTAAATTAAAAAAAGCCATTTTTGTCGATTTAAATTTGATTGTTTTTAAAAATTATTTATTGATGGGTTTATTAATTTTTTATTTTATTAGTAAATAAAGGAATTTTGTAATTTCTATTTTAGCAGTCAAAATTGTCCCCTGCAAAACAATCCTTGCCAAAACGGAGGCCGCTGTGTGCGGGCAAAGCGCCGTCAGAATAGCGGTAACAAATCAAATTTTGTTTGGCATTTTATTTAAACTTTTTTGTCAAAGAGTTTTTTTGGGCCATTGTGTGAAAATGCGTCCATTGAAAAGCATTGTGAAAATGGCTGTCGAAACGGAGGAAAATGTGCAAACTTGGCGGGTTGGAAAGTTTAAACTTAAATATTAAAGAATTTGGCTAAAATTTAATTTTCATATAATTGCATAATTAAATTCACCTATATTAAAAAAGTCCGAAATATTTCCTTGCTTCTGCCGTTAATTTATGTTATTGCAATCCTTTTGAAAGCATCAGCATTTTTCTAAAATCAAATCTTTTTTTTAATCCCAATATTATATTTTATCTTAACAAAATTCAGCAATATTTTCGTCCGCTTTTTTGATTCTTTTACTTTGTATTCTTTTCGTTGGTTTGGATTTCATTTAAATTTGAGACTGTTTTTCGATTCTTAGAGTTTTTTTATTTTTCAAAATATAATTCTTTTAAAAAGGCTTTTTCCATCATTGCTCATAACATCGAAAATTTTTTCCAACGATGGACCCTTCATCAAAATTCCTAAAAAACCACAAAAAGTTTTTTAAAATAAAGCCGCTTTTCGTTTTTGATTATCCGACCGTGTACTACCCAATTTTAACGATGGGAGAAGAAAGTTTGCGACATTTCATTCACTTACCCGTCGCCGATGTCCCCGTCTTTGAAGTTAATTTCGATGCAATTCCATTGACTGAACCATCCCCACTCAATCGCCTCCTTCTCCCAATTAGTCCATTTGTCCTCTTCTCGCCCAATTGGACAACGCACCAACAGCCAAAAGTCTTCGTTGAAGTGTCGAAATGTCAATCGTTCCCCCGTCCAATTGTTCTCCTCCGTAAATGGCACAACGTCCTCGTCCTCATCATTCCAAATGATGATGATGAAATTGGCCGGCTTCGAAGCATCGCGAAATGACAACCGAAAGGGAATAATTATTCGGAAATCGAAATTCCGACCCCAAAAAAGTCGGAAAAATTTTCTTAACAAAATTGGCCTATTTTTTAAAAAATTTCTCGGCGGCCCCTATCGGCACCGCCGATACCTCCCTCTTCCCGCGCAACAAAATAATTTTAGAAAATCGCGCAAAAAAAAAGAAAAATTTTGAATTGTTATCAAAATATTTCTAAAAAATCGGGAAAATTCAAAAAAATTGGGATTTTTTAATTTTATCAATCCCGGTCCCGGGTTTTCCCAAAAATCCCGGTTCCGACCTACTCTATTTTAAACTTTGTGCCATAAAAGGTTGTTTTATGCAAAAAAAATCATTTTCGGCCCGAAAAAATGAAGGAATGTGCTTACGAAAAATTGTGTTTTTGTCTGAAGCGTCGCTTTTGTTACTTAAGGGTCGTTTTTTCTTTAATTTTCAAAAATTTCAACTGATTCAAAAACCGCTTTAAATCGCAATTTTTCTACTGACAAAGTCGTATTCAGTGCATCAAATAATATATTTTCAGACGATTTTTAAAACAAAAAATACTTTCCACAAAAAGGGTCCTCCTCCCTATGCCACTTTTGCATTCATTTGAATATGTTGGGGGCAAAACGCCGACACAGAAAATAGCGGCCGATTAGCGGGGGGGTCAGGACGACCGATATGAAACAATTTGGTGATGTTCATCTTCATCCTGCCCTATCTCAAACGAAGAGAGTCCAAAGAACACAAACTGACCCATTCAAATATAATTTAATTATTGTACTTTTTTGCTCAAAATTCTAAATATAATGTTTAGCATGCGATGCCAAATTGAGATGAAATTTAAATAGATATTCTAATGGGACAATACCAATAACGACACAAAGTTTAAAACTATTATAACAAGTTAAAATAAAAATCTATTTAAAATTGGTTTGTAATATTTTAATAAAGAAAAGCATTTTAATATTTTTGAAATAAAATAAAACTTAATTTATTGTTTTAAAATGAAATTTAAATAGGTATTCTATAGATTTGGTTGCTTAATGAGCAAAAAAAATTGGAATTGAAATGTCAACGACTCAATTAGTTAAAATGAGTTTTATCTTTTTGATTTACTCATCAATTATTTTGGTGCAAAATGTCATCACACAAAATTTGAATGAAATAGTCCCAAAATTCCCCCTCAGCTCGTTAAAATTTCTTAAATCGGGGGTCGTAAATAACCGATTTTCCAATTTTGGTTGAAGAACAAAAAATTTGTCCGACAAAATTTGGAAACTTTGACTCAATTTGTAAGCCCCAAATTCTTTTTTTTTGCGTTGATGTACTTAATTTGGAAAAATTTGTTGGGAGCCCTGGAATACTCTTTTCGCGCAATTGGACAACGCATTAAATCAATCTGCCGTATTTGTCGAAGCGTCGCAATGCCAAATGCTCCCCTGTCAAATTGTACTCCTCAAATGACCCAAAGTAAACGTCCTCATCATCCCCAAAACTTAAATTGACCGGCTCCGATGCATTGACAAATGACTAAAATTAAGGGAATAATTACTCTCAAATTGATTATAGAATGATATAATTACCCCCCTTTGAGTCCCGCCACAAATTCTCTTAATTGTTTAGCTTTGGCTTAACAATAGTTTTTAGAGTTTATGGTGTTCGAATTGGTTGAGTTTTTAATTTAAAGTAAACATACAGCCATGGTCACATGTTTGGAAATTTTCCTCCCATTGTGTAAAATGCGGAGAAAATTTTTAGACTTCATGGTTCGTTAGGCTTAGGCTTAAACATTCGTAATTTTCCGAAACGCCCATAGTGGCGGATTTTGTGAAATGACTTTAGCACGTTCTATAGATTTGGGTGCTTAAAAATGGGCAAAAAGTTGAATTGAAATGCCAATTTTTTAGCGGTGATAGAACAATTTTAGTTGAAATGAGTTTTATTAAATCAATTATTTCGGTGCAAAACGACATCTTCTCAATTTATTTTCCATTGACAAATGCGAAAAAATCAAAAAAACTCTGACATCAAATTAAAAACAAAGGCTACCAACAATTATTGTGTCATTTAATCGATTCGATTTTCCGTTTAAATTCCATCCATCAAATTCCCGTCGTCAATTCACCCGGTGGGCTCATTCGGCCCCATCCATTCTGAAATAATTTAACGATTAAAATGCGTTGTTAAATCAGGAATTTTTGGGGCCCAAAAAAGTACATTGACTAAAATCGTTAAAAATTCCCCAGCGATGGACTCTTTCCACTCCAAATTCCTAAAAAACTACAAAAAGTTACTATTTTTAAAATAAAAATGCTTTTCGTTTTCGGTTATCCGACCGTGCACTACCCAATTTTAACGATGGGAAAAGAAAGTATGCGACATTTCATTCCCTTACCCGTCGCCGTGACCCCGTCTTTGAAGTTAATTTCGATGCGATTCCAGTGAAGGCGCCATTCCCACTCAATTGCCTCCTTCTCCCAATTAGTCCATTTGTCCTCTTCTCGCCCAATTGGACAACGCACCAACAACCAATTGTCTCCGTCAATTTGTCGAAATGTCAATCGCTCCCCCGTCCAATTGTTCTCCTCCGTAAATGGCACAACGTCCTCGTCCTCATCATTCTGAATGATGATGATGAAATTGGCCGGCTTCGAAGCATCGCGAAATGACTAAACCGAAAGGGAATAATTACTAGTGTTCGGCACGGTACGGTAATACCGCGGTATTTTCGTTTTTTTGAAAAATGGATACTTTTGTCCGATTTGTTTTGAGAAAGGCTTTTTGACTAAATAAACTATTTTTTTTGAAAAATTTTCATAATACAATAAATTCGAATTTTTTTTTCGTCAAATCCTTGTAGATTTCGTGCACCCTTAAAAATCGAACATTTTTTGGAAAAATTGCTTAACAAAAATTCTATAAAAAGGGAAAACTGCCGAACACTAATAATTACCACAAAATTATAAGAATGAGAAAAAACTGATTATAAAATGAGAAATTTTACCCTTTTGACTCCTTCAATTCGTTCCGAATAATAACAATGAAGCATCTTCGGACGGCCATCCCCGCGGGGGGTGAGCAACCATTTGGCCAAAGCTTGGCCGGAAGAAGCCTCGGAGTTGTCTTCGGCCGGAAATTCGGGCAAAAGTCCATAGGCAACGATCGATTGGAGCTTTGCGCAATTGCCAAGAATTGCCGGAGAGAATTGTCGCAAGCGGTCGAGATGCGGTTTGAACAAAAGAAGTACGCAAATGTTGTCACTGACCAACGGCCAAATCTTTTGCCAAATAATTTCCCAGCTGCGGCTTTGGTTGATGGGAGTTCCAATATAAACATTTGTGCCGGAAGAGTCAAAAAGACGGCAAATGCGTTGAAGGAATTCGATGACAGTTTGGTCGACGTAACTGAAAACCCAAAAACATTTTAAATTTGTAAGAAAAAAGCGACCTGATTTCAATCTTTTCAAATCCGATCAGATTGTGTGGAAACGGTCCTTGAGGAATTGGCAGTAATTCATCAGAGCGAACCTTGAAAATTTCTGCTCCATTTCCGTCATCCGCGCGACGAATTCTCAGCCAACCCAACGACCATTTCCTCGACTTGAAATGGACGTCCACCAAAACGTCCAATCGATCACTGATCAACGCCATTTTCAATCCGAGCTCAAGAGGGTCAAGAAAGGCGAAGGCTCCGAGCAAGACGTCGTCACAAATGAAACTGAATTTTGGGATTATTTAAGGACAATTTACAAAATGTTCAAAAATGCCATTTTTTTCATGAAATGCGAGTTTTTAACCATATTCTCAATTACCAACAATTTTTCTCAACAACTCAGGGTTGGAAATTGCAGCTTTTCCTATGGATTTTTGAAAATTTGACCGATTTTCGATTTTTAAAAATATAATTTTTTTTGCAAATTCTGTCGGATCCGCCCAGTTCGGCGCGATCAGTCATAACTTGGCTATTAGGCAAGCAAATCAAACAAAATCGATATCATTCAGAAGCTCTTAGCATGATGAACCTTTGACACTTGCGGCGCCGAACTGACCCCGACCCAAATTCTGCCTTAGTACGGGGTATGAGTCGGCGGGCGGTGCCGATAGGCGCAGCTGGGAATTTTTTTTTTTTGAAGATTTTAAACAATATTTGTTATGAAAATTGGTCCAAAACAACGAATTATGCACGAAAAAATGTTTTTAGTCTAAAAAAAATTTCAAAAACCTTCAAAATTCAACTAAATTCGACAAAACCTTCCCGAATATAAGGACAACATAAGGACGGAAGCCTCAAATAAAGGCAAATCTTGCAAATAAGGACATTTTTAATTTGTAAGATTAGGCCCCTCCAAAAAGGACAAAACCTTATAAATAAGGACAGTTGGCACCCCAAGAAAGGCAATCCTGCAGAATGGGTGTCCCAATTTTTTTTTCAAAAAATGAAAATTTTTATAAAGTAGTTAGAAAATAGTTTTTAGGGCTGTTCTGGGACGTAGAATCCGAATCTGACCTCCATTTCGCCCGATTTCGAACCTCGGACCCGAATTCGAGTTTTTCAGAAAATCGATTTTCTAAATTTTACAATAAATATTGAAAAAGGTCGTTTCCGGGGTTTTCTGATGCGTAAATTCGAATCTGATATCCAAAAAGCCAAATTAATGCGTTTGATTGTTGTTTTTACAAAAATTTGAACTCGGGGCTATTACCAAAAATCAAGTAGTTGATTAAAAATCTTAGCCAAAATCAATGATTTGACAAAATCTAAGGTCAGATTCGTGATCAGCACCCCCGAAAATCCCCGGACATAGCTTTTTAGCTCAAATAACAAAGTATGAATTAGGGACACCCATTCTGCAGGATTGCCCCTAGAATAAACTCACATTTCCTCCATTTGCTGTTGCTGCTCTTCGTTGCTTTCGTTGTCCGACATTTTTAGAAAATATTTTTAGTGTTCCGATAAAACAATTAATTCTAAAATCATGCAATTATGGCAATTTATGTCCAAGAAATCCGAAAAAATAATTCTAAAGTCCCGGCAAAATGCTCCGTAAAATGTTTGTTTTATGATGTGTCGGGGGAAATTATTATTGGAATGGAATTGGAATGCTTTCCGCTCTTTTAAGATCCACCAAAAAAAATATCCTAATTTTGGAAAATTTTTAATTATTCAAAAAATCAAATTTAAATAAGTTGAAATACTTAGATGATTTAAAAACTCAACTTTAAATAAAAGGTGTTAATATTTTTTTCCCTTTTTTTTTTTTGTTCTTGTTTAATAAAACTTTGCCGATTTTTAACTTGCATTTTATGAAACGCGGGTTAAGAGGGGTTAAGGCAGTTAGGTAACCCGAAGACGAGCAAAGGGCCCCTGCTGACAATTATTGATTTTGTTTGGTGGCCATTGGCCATGGAATAAAATTTGAATGCCAACAAAAAATTCACTTGTCGCGCACAAATGAAACAAGAAATGGACGGGGGGGGGGCAAAGGCAAATGGTCAAATAATGGGGAGGGCGGGACGACTAGAGAGTATAGCAAAATGAACTATTCTGACTGTGAGGGGGGGGGGGGGGGCCTGACAATTATTGATTTGTTTATTGGCCATTGGCCATGGAATAATATTTGAATGTAAACAAACTCTGAATTAGTATTGTTTTTGTTTGGTGGTCACTGGAGGGGGTACGCATCACTTCAGTGCAGGGCTGCGATCTCAAAATTTTTAAAATCCGCAGCGGAGCATTAAAAAATCCTCATTTGACACCCAAAATTCGTCATTTCTTCATTATAACGCAAAATTTATGTTAACTTCGCTTCATTCATTATATTTATTGGTACTAACTAGGGTTGAGCGGTACCGGGACTTTTGGAAAAACCGGGACCGGGACTAAATTTGGTCCCGGTCAAAAAAAACCGGGACTGCTGGACAAAAACAAGAAAAAAAATCATTTTGTAAAAACCGGGACTTTTATAGTGGGATTTTAAAGGAATTTTGAAAAACCGGGACTAAAATTTCAGTACCAAAATGGGAAAAAGTGACAATTTCAGTACTGGTCCCGGTCCCGCTCAACCCTAGTACTAACTAGAGTGCGGCAAAACCGGATTTGCGGATCCCGCTGCGGGATTGCAGATCAAAATCTCGTGCGAGATCGGATTTGCGGGATTAATCCCGCAAATCCCGCATTTTAAATTTGCGGGATCCCGCGCGGGATTGCGGGATTTTTTAATTTTACCAAAAAAATCAAAACACCTTTCAAACTGGACCGAATTGTTCAATTTGTATCAGTCGTGTATTGGCGTTACAATTGTATCTATTAGTCTATTATAATGAAAAAATGATTGGGTACGAAACGTACCCGGGTACGAAACGGTCGGGTACGAACTGAGTGGGTACGAAACGGTGGGTACGAAACGGCGGGTACGAAACGTACCTTCCCCCCCCCCCCCCCCCCCCCCCTAATATGCTTTTTTAATTTCGTCCAAAAATTACAAAAAGATGTAAAAAGCCGCCCAAAAACTTTTTAAAAATCATAAGAAAATCGTCATCAAAAGACATAAAAAACCAATTTGCACAGTCGGGATTTGAACCAACAACCAAAACACTTGCGAAATACATCACTCACCACTACACCAGACGATAACTGCCTAATTATCAAAAATTCCATTTTATGATACTCCATTTGTGTAATTTGTGAGCATCGAGTCTTTTAATTTGAAAGATTTGGCAAAACGTCCTGGGGTAGGCGTACTTGGGATTGCTCCGGTACTGCGCCCCGTACTGGAAGAGTACTGGAGGTTCTTCCAGTACACCAAAAAAGTGTACTGGGAAAAATAATGAATAAAATAATTAATTCTATCCCTTATATAGATATCCTGGCGCTGAAATGGATTATGCGCCAACTGAGGCCCCCATCCCTGCGCCATCTAAGCGCCACAATTCAGTACCACAATATTTTTAAAAAGAAGACTCTCTCTCTTTTCTTCCCCCGTACGGGGAGTCTGCTAGAAAGTGTATAGTTAATTATAGAGAATCTCCTAGATTAACTATACAGTTTCTAACTGATTCCCCGTACGGGGGAAGAAAAGAGCAAGGGAAGACCACTGGGGCGGGGGACTAGTAAATAAGTCCCCCCCGCCAAGTCTCCTAGCCTACCTATGAGGCACAGTATCTCCCCCAACTCTTCCCTTAGGAAGTAGATCGGGGTATGATCTGGGTACTACTATCTAAGGGGGACCTGCGGGTAGGTGGCGGGAGCCTAAGCTGCCCAGCTTGCACCACCTAATCGGGTCTACCCCTAAGTAGCTGGCTATGGCACTGGTTTGAAACCGCTTGGGATTACGGTTGGGAACTATAGCCCAACCCACCGCACGGATTTTTTATCTATTTTTTTGCGCACGGTTTTTCAAAACTTTTTGGGAAAAGGAAGGGTCTAATTGAAAATTTGAAAAATTATTGATTTATGTTTAAAAGAAAAAAAATTCCTAAACATTTGACCACCAAAAAAGGGGGTCAGTCATTTTGAAGTAGTGGCATTGATGTGAAAAAACTATTTTCCCTTAACAAATGTAATCAATAAATAGCCCATAAAAAATGCTACAAAAGATGAATTAGCACTGTTTTTAAAAAAAAATCAATTAAAAATTTTATACTCATTTCAAATAGTGAAAGAAAAAATTCCTAAACATATGACCATGACTGTAGATGTTCATAAAAACGGGGTTTGACCCCCCACCCCACCACCCCACAGCCCCCCCCCACATCAAAACGACAATCTAACGTTATTTTTGCCAATTCTAATTGCCCGACAATTCAGACAACTGAGACAAACGACAGATCCAAAAACGACGGTTGGACGACACGACAAACGACATAATTTTTTCGTAACGACAAATTCGGAAACAAACGCCAAATTTGTCGTTTGCGAATTGTCCCAACTTTTCCATTGTACATTCGCTCATATCACTACAATTTGTTCCAAAATATTTTTTCTCTTAGTTAAGGCATTATTAAAATGAACTCAAATATTTTCTAATAGATCTAAAAAAGAGCTATTTATCTAATTAACGTTTTTTTAAATTCTCAAAAAAAAAAATTTTCGAAAAATTGACTCTTTTTGAATTTTAAGAATTTCATACAATTAGGGATGAAAAATTGCGCGGATTTTTCTGCATTTTATAATTTTTAAAATAATTAAAGCACTTACCAGAGGGTGGGGCCAGGCAGACTTTTTCCGCGCAAGCCAAAAAGGGCCGGGTGGTTTTTTTTTAAAATTTTTTGTCCGGCAGGCTGCCGGGCGAATATCCGGGCTTTAGCCACGGGTCAATTTCCTAGCCGGGCGGGTACTTTTCGGTTTTGTGCCTACACCTCAAAATTTTAAAAAAAGCAACAAAAGGGCGCTGGGATCATAACGAAGCCCAATGTTTCATTAATTTACACAATAATAAAAATGTTGCAAAGTCAAAGATCATTTGATCACCTTTAAAAATGCTGATCTCCCAAGATCCAAAACTTGTCTACGGCTATCTAACCGTCCAAAAATGATCTGATTCCCAGGCAACGGATTAGGACAAATTAGTACATTTTGATAAATCAGCATAAATGAATGATCAATCGATTGTTTCAAAAAATGTAATCATAATTTTAAAAGCATTTAATTTAAAGCAACAATATCTCGAAGTACGGACAAAATCATTGCATCAAATTCCCTCCGTGTCCATTCACTTCTTGGGCTCACTCGGACCTTCGTTTGCCTCATCCATTCTGAAAATGAGAAAATTTTTAATGATGGAATGGGAAAGTTTTGCGATTAATTCAGTCAGTCCATACCCGTCACCGATGCCACTGTCTCGGAAGTTAATGGTGATGCAATTCCACTCCTGAGGGTCTCGTTTCCACTGAATTGCCTCCTTCTCCCAATTAGTCCATTTGTCCTCTTCTCGCCCAATTGGACAACGCACCAACAGCCAATTGCCTTCGTCAATTTGTCGAAATGTCAACCGCTCCCCCGTCAAAGCGTTCTTCAGCTCAAATGGTTCAATGTCGGAGAAAAATGGATGAATGATGAAATTGACCGGCTCAGAAGCCTTGACAAATGCCTAAAACAAAGGGCATAATTACTCTTAAATTGATTTAAAAATGAGAAAAGTACCCCTTTGAGTCCCGCTGTTTCCGTCGAATAAAAGTCACAATGAAACATCTTCGGAAGACCATCCCCGCGGGGAGTGAGCAACCATTTGGCCAAGGCTTGGCGGGAAGAAGCGCCGGCGTTGTCATCGGCCGGAAATGCGGGGAAAAGCCCCAAGGAATGGACCGATTGGAGGTTTGCGCAATTGCGAAGAATCGCCGGAGAGATTTGTCGCAAACGGTCAAAATGGGGGAAGGCCAGATAAAGTTCGCAAATGTTGTCATTGACCAAAGGCCAAATCTTTTGCCGAATAATTTCCCAGCTCCGGCTTCGGTGGACGGAGGTATCAACAAAGTCGACAGTTGTCCCGGAAGAGTTGAAAAGTCGTCGAATGCGTTGAAGAAATTCGATGACGGTTTGGTCGATGTAACTGAAAATCCAAAAACATTTTAAATTTGTAAATTTTAAGAGTGAAACGACCTGATTTCAATGTGTTCAAATCCGATCACTTTATCTGGAAGCGGTCCTTGAGGAAGTGGCAGCCGTTCACCAGAGCGTTTCTTCCAAATCCCAGCGCCATTTCCATCAGTTGCGCGACGAATTTCCAGCCAACCCAACGACCATTCCTTCGACTTGAAATGGACGTCCACCAAAACGTCCAATCGATCACTGATCAGCGCCATTTTCAGTCCGAGCTCAAATGGGTCAAGAAAAGCGAAAACTCCGTGCCAAACGTCGGAACAAATAAAACTGAAATTTGGCATTAATGGCTTTTGATTTGATTCAGGCATAAAAATGGCGCCATGTCATTTGGGCACCAATCCCGGATTTTTTTAAGGTAATACATTACAAAATAGGGTAATACTGTAGTTGGTAGCCTCCCTTTTTTGAAAAAATTTGATAAAGTGTGTCTAGGGGTACTGGGGGGTGTAGAAATCCGAATCTGGCATTCATTTCGACCGATATCGGATCCCGGAGACGAAATTAGGGGTTTTGCTTGGGCGGAGCAATTGACTGATCGAAAGGCAACAGTTGTTTCGGGGAATAAGAGGGAAACATAGTCGACCGAATGGCATTTGATTGGCCCCGGGCATAACAGGATGTTTCTAATGGTACAACGAAAAAACAAAAAATGATCATTTATACTTTTTGAATGATGAAGCAAATAGAAAAATGCCGAAATAAGCACAAAAGTTCAACGGCAAAATAGACACCAAAAATCCAAAAGTGCCAACTTTAAGACTATTCGCAAAAAATAGGTTTTGCCTAAAAATGCCATCCCTCTTACATTAGGAAATAAACTCACTTCCCTCCATTTGTTGTTGCTGCTCGTCTTCGCTTTCGTTGTCCGACATTTTTAGAATAATTTTTAGCGTTCCGACAAAGCAATTAATTCTAAATCATGAAATTTTAGATTTAAATGGGTATTATATTTAGGTATGCTATTCCAAAGGTCCGGCAAAATGATCTGTTGCAAATGTTTGTTTTGTGATGTGTCGGAAAAAGAATTATTGTTATGGGTGGAATGGAATATGTTTCCCACTCCTTTGAGAACCAACAAAATATTAAGTTGATATTTATTTGTTTTGTTTTCTTTCAATTAAATGTCAACAATGCATACTATTATATTGATCGGATCATTGGCTCCCGATAAAATTTCCTCTAATGATGCAAGCCGTTAAATCACATTAAAAAATGTTCTAACAGCCCAATCCCCGACAATTTTGGAGTCATTCCCAATATTTCCGCTCCCGACGACCCCTCGACCCCAGTTTTAGACTCCGTCCCCGAGCTTGTTCACCCCTGACCCCAAACCCCAACAATTTTTGAGATCATTTTCGGACATTTCCATCCCCGTCCCCGACTTCCCCCCCCCGACCTTGATCTTGTGCTATTAAATCCTGGGGATTTGATCATAATTAATCCCACAAAATGTTGAAAGATTGTGCACCTTGTGTTGCTGAATGACAGCAGACACTGACATTGAAAATAAATTAAATTCAGAATGATGACAATTCCGGCATTTTGCAAACTTTGGAAAAAAATAATTTTTGTTGTCTTATAACGAGTATCAACAATAATTTTGATGCTTAAAATTTGATTGAATTCTTAATTTGATGCCCAAAAAATTTCAAAAAAAAAACTGGATGATTTATGAAACTGTATCTAAAAAGGCATCCACCGTACCCCATATGTGTCTGAAACTGTATCTAAAAAGGTATTCACCGTACCCCATATGTGCCTAAAACTATATAGTTAAAGTCAGGGCTTCCATACGTCCTTGGATGCCAAGGACAGTCCTTGGAAATGGACACTCGGTCTTGGAAAATTGAAATTGTCCTTATTTCCAAGAATGTCCTTGGAAAATGAGAATTTGGTTAGAAGTTTCAAAATTTGTAATTTTAAAGGAGAAATCATGATTTGGCATTGTGTAAATTTTATGTTTGCAATTTTTGGATGAATTTTCTAATTTTCCATCAATTTTCTTAACAAACATTGTTAAAATTTCCAAAAAATTTTTGTACTCTCATAAAATTGGTTGCAATTCCCTTAACAAATTGAGTCAAAAATTCAAAATTTTCTCGGCGGCGCCTATCGGCACCGCCGACCCCCCCCTCCTCCACCTTTTCCCAAAAATTCTTTGAAAAATCACGCGCAAAAAAATGATATAAAGAAATGCACCGATTGTTGAGCGGAAACAAGAATTGTTAGAAAAAATTCATTCGAGTGAGAAATATAAGCCATTTGAACAGGAATAAAGAAAAATGTTAATTTTGAGCGTCCTTGGATTTCGCAAAATTTTTCTGTTATGTCCTTGGAAATCAACATGTCTGTCCTTGGGAATTGTGTTTACTCGATGGGAGCCCTGGTTAAAGTAAAAGTAAGATTTGGTAAAGGGTCCTGCAGAAACTGATTTGTTTTAAAAAAAAAAAGTCGATCAAATCCCTGACCCCCCGCCCCATCCATTCATTGATTTCATCACTTTTGCGACAAGCAGCACATAAAGATTGTTGACATTCAGAATTATTTCCTCGCAACCGATAAACAAATACCTAAGTACATAATATCAACGTGGAAAATATGGATCATAGGGCCCAGAGGCAAAACGGAACAAATTATATATATCATTCGACTCCTCTCGGTCTGCAATGTAAGAATCCGAAAAAAAAAATTTTGGGCAACCATTTCCTGAAGAGTTACAGACCTGGGACTGAAGTGTCTTTTGACTGCGGACTCAGTTGTCAACTGATTAAAAAATGAAGAAAATCATCCATATAGGCTTTCAAAATTAGGAATTAGTTGATAGAAAATCAAAATTGAGAATTTAAAGCGGTTTTTTTTTAATTTTTTAAAAAATTAAGGAAAAAGTCACTTTTAAGTAACAAAATCCCGATAGGGGGAAAAGTTAGACAGTAAGGTGGAAAATAGCAGCCAAAGTACCGCACACTCGACTCGCCCCACTACTTGCTCCGTCTCCGCATGCTCGCTGTTGGCGGGCCGCCAGCGGCCTTTCATTTTATTTTATCCTTTTTTTACAAAAAGTTGGTTTTCCTTAATTTTCAAAATTTTAAACCGGTTCAAAAACTGTTTTAAATTCTCAATTTTGATTTTCTATCGGGGTGCCGACATTTCATCGACTAAGCCAAATCCGACATTTCATCGACTAAGCGAAAAACGACATTTCATCGACTGACATTTCATCGACGCGACATTTCATCGACTAAGCCAAATCCGACATTTCATCGACTAAGCGAAAAACGACATTTCATCGACGCGACATTTCATCGACTAAGCAAAAATCCGACGTTTCATCGACTAAGCGAAAAACGACATTTCATCGACGCAATATTTCATCGACTAAACAAAAAACCAAAATTCCTCGTTCGGGGGTTATCAAGGTTGCTGATCACGAATATGACATCAGATTCATCATATCATCATCTGTTTATGATTTCAACATCTGTGCTTTTCTAAAAAATTTCTCAAAAATACAAAACCAAACCAAAATCATTCAAAAAGCACAATTACAACAAAAGGCAAGTAGTAATGATCGAATCGTGCTTTGCTGAATGACTTTGGGGCAAAAATTGATTTCTAAAAAAAATTTAAATTTTCGGGAAAAATTCGGTCAGTGTTTTGTTATTAGTCGAAATGGAATTCAAATAGGGATTTACGGCCCTTAAACCCCTAAAACACTTGTCCATACCGGCAAATACCCAACTCGCTACCTTTTTGGCTTTGTCGATGAAATGTCGCATCGATGAAATGTCATCCCGCCTTTCTATCAACTAATTCCTAATTTTGAAAGCCAATATGAGTGATTTTTCCCATTTTTTAATCAGTGGACAACTGAGTCCCCAGTCAAAAGACACTTCAGTCCCGGGTCTGTAACTCTTCAGGGAATGGTTGCCCAAAATTTTTTTTTCGGATTCTTACATTGCAGACCGAGAAGAGCGAATGATATATATAATTTGTTCCGTTTTGCCTCTGGGCCCTATGATCCATATTTACCATCAACGTTATATTTTGTTGGGTCTCAAAAGTGTGGAAAGAAAACATTTTCAATTCCCCCAAATAATCCATTCTTCCCCGACACATCCATCGAAAAATATTACGAGTTTTTGCAATACATTTTTTGTCATTTCCAGCATAAATATATATAATACCCATTTAAATCTAAAATTGCATGATTTTAGAATTAATTGCTTTATCGAAACGCTAAAATTAATTTATAAAAATGTCGGACAACGCAAACGAAGAGGAGCAGCAACAGCAAATGCAGGAACTGTGAGTTTATGCCTATTCCCGCACTGAAAATATGTCAATCGATGCATTGATTACGAATAAGTTGATTGATTTTTTTGTTAATTTTTTTAATTTTAAAAAATTAAGAATTTAAAGCGGGTTTTGAATCCGACTTTTTAAGTAACAAAAGCCGGAGGCTTTTTGTGTCCATGCTTATTTAGAAAAATTTTTGCCTTATGTCTTTTAATGTCTAAAACTGCATACCCACCAATGAGTAAAATCAAAAGTCATTAATCCCAAATTTCAGTTTCATTTGTGCCGACGTTTTGCTCGGAGTTTTCGCCTTTCTTGACCCTTTTGAGCTTGGACTGAAAATGGCGCTGATCAGTGATCGATTGGACGTTTTGGTGGACGTCCATTTCAAGTCGAGGGAATGGTCGTTTGGTCGGTTGGAAATTCGTCGTGCAACTGATGGGAATGACGCACAAATTGTCATTGAACGCTCTGGTGAATGGCTGCCAATTCCTCGAGGACCGCTTCCAAGCAAAGTGATCGGCTTCGAACGGATTTCAATAAGGTCATTTTCTTTCTAAAAAATTAAATAGGTAGTAAAGCATAGGCAAGATGGTCAACCCCGGGTGAGGCTCGGACCCACGACCTCCACTCAATCCGTGGGCAGCTCTTCCAACTGAGCAGGGATGTGCTCTGGTCGACTTTTTAAAAATCAGAAAACAGAATTCTGGTGCCCAAAACGACCAGAAATTCTGGTAAATCAGAAAACCAGAACAGAACAGAGCACATCCCTGCAACTGAGCTACTGGGGTGTTGCATTTGCAATGCCTTTGTGGATGATCTTTTGCTCCCCCCCCCCCCCCCTAGGCGTTTTAACCGTCCGCGCTCAACCGGCGGAATCACTCGTTTCATTACAAATTTTAATGATTTTGTATAATTTAGATATGTCGACCAAACCGTCATAGAATTCCTTCAACGCATTCGCCGTCTTTTCGGCTCTTCCGGCACAAATGTTTACATTAGTACCGCCGACGGCCAAAGTCGCAGCTGGGAAATTATTCGGCAAAAAATTTGGCCTTTGGTCAATGACAACATTTGCGGCTTTTCTTTGTGCTCCTTCGTTCTCGACCATTTGCGACAAATCTCTCCGGCGATTCTTCGCAATTGCGCAAAGCTCCGATCGATCGTTTCCTGTGGAGTTTTCTCCGAATTTCCGGCCGAAGACGCCGCCGGCGCTTCTTCTGACCAAGCCTTGGCCAAATGGTTGCTCACCCCCCGCGGGGATGGCCTTCCGAAGACGCTTTGTTGTGGTTTTTATTCGGCAGGAATGGAGGGACTCAAAGGGGTATTCGTTTTTCTTTTTTATTAATTAGTTAGAGAATAATTCCCTTCGTTTTAGTCATTTGTCAACGCTTCTGAGTCGGTCAATTTCATCATCAAATTTCTCGTGAACGCTCATCACTTTGTGCCATTTGAGTTGATGAACAATTGGACGCGGGAGCGATTGACATTGCGACAAATTGACGAAGACAATTGGCTGTTGGTGCGTTGTCCAATTGGGCGAGAAGAGGACAAATGGACTAATTGGGAGGAGGAGGCAATTGAGTGGAATTGGCGCCGTCAATGGAATTTCATCGAAATTACCTTCGAAGACGGGGACATCGGCGATGGGTAAGGGAATGAAATTAGAGCCCAGCCTTGAGGGCCGATCGAGATTCGATCAAGAATCTCGTATTGTTTGATCGAGGGGAAAAAACAACAAGATTCCATAAAATTCAAATCACTAGTGAATTTTTTATTTTTTGCGCACAAGTTGTCTAAAATATTTTTTTTGTGAGAGAGATGGGTCGGCGGTGCCGTTAAGTGCCCCCCGACCTTTTTCAAAAAAAACACTTTTTTTTTGGAAAGGAGGGGTCCGGTGGTGCCGACAGACGCCGCCGGGAAAATTTTTTAAAGATTAAAATTGACCTAAAAGTTGGACCAAATGAGCAAATATTGTTACACTTTGGACATTTTTTAGCGCAAAATCAGCCGTAATACTTAAATGCATCGGTTCCGGCCGGGACCAGAAAAAACGGAATCGGGACTTCATTTAAAAAAAAGGAATTTGCCCGATTTTTGGGGCCTTTTGTCTTACCTAAAATTTAAGTAAAATTGAACCGAGATTGTGCTCGGTACTTTTTCGATCGAGAATCTCGAAAAATCTTCGTCGAGCCAAATTTTTCGATCAAAAGCTCGACCGGTCCGTGCTCTAAATGAAATCTCGCAAACTTTCCCATAGTTATTAAAATCTGTCTTATTTCAGGATGGTTGAGGCAAACGAAGGTCCGAATGAGCCGAGCCCACCGGGTGAATTGACGATGGGAATTTGATTAAAATCGATTAATTTTTGAATCGGTGTGTTTTTGAGAATTAAACAAAAAATTAAAAGAAATGTATTGGTATTGATTGCCCAATTAATGTTGGGATTCAATCATCCAATAATGATTATGGCGTTCGATCAAATGTCAGATTCGTGATCAGCAGGGCTGAATACTTTTAGGCTCGAAAAATCTCAAAATCGATGCTTAAAATAGGTGTGAAAAAGTGCCAAAATATGCTCCAAAAACCAAAAATAACAATTATATACAAAATGGAAAAGAAATGATTATAAAAGGCATAAATTCCCGACAATTTTTTTTTGCCAATTTTGTGTCGAAATTAAATCTAAAAATGAATACAAATTTTTTACCCCAAAAAGCATTTTTTTTTGATGTGTTTAAAAATGACTTTTTAATGACATTAAAAAATTGTCTTTAAATTAGTTACATAAAAAATTTGAATACGAGTTGAAAGAATGGCGGGGGCAACCATTAAAATTTGTCAACAAAATCATTCAATTTATTTATGAGTCATTTTGCCCTTTTTTTGGTTGAGCAAATTTTGTTGTCGAATTTAGGCCCCCGGGGGGATTAAAAACAATTTCCAACCTCCAAACTTTGTGCTTTTCCCTCTCTCTTTTACTATTATATTATAAATGCCAATATGGAACTTAACTTTAAATTTAAAAATTTCGGAGCGCACCCTTCGGGACGCACCCTTTTTCAAACGATCAAGGCATATTATAATCGCTTTAATGGAATTAAACCGTTAGAAACAAGCGCATTTGATTACATTTAATTATCTGATCTGATACTTACTAAGTATAATTAGAGCATATTTCATAATCTTGGCACGCCACTGCTCGCCTTTTCACTGCTGTGATGATCTTCTGCGCTTCAACGTTGGCGACGTCTGATTCATGCGTGTGTGCAGTGACCAACTTGAGAAAATTGTTGTTCAGGTCCGTGTGAATCCGTCCGCGACATTCGTCTTTTTGCTCACATCGCCAGAATTTGATCCTGTTGTCAGCGTTAAATTTGTCGAATGTGTAGAGGAAGCCATCAAACCTCAACTTTTCTTTATTACGCTTAGATTCAATTTCGTTCATTCTAAAAATTGTAAATACGGTGAAAAAACTAAGTTGGCATAAAAATGCGCAGAAGAATGTAAAAAATTGTAAACGTTTTTTTAGGAATGGAAAAAAAATAGAAAGTTAGAAAGAAAATAAAATACTTTAGAATGTCGAGAAGATTCTACAGTTTTTCGCGTTAATTCAAATTAAGATTTGTCGGCGCCGAAATAATATTTTTGTGTGGGCGCCGAACTGATCGCGCCGAACTGGTCGCGCCGAAACGAGTCCGCGCCGAAACGATACGGCGCCGAAACGGCGGCGCCGAACCGGTCGCGCCGAACTGGTTGCGCCGAAACGACCGGATCCGATAAAGAGAGCCAATATTCCGCAAATTTTTAAGCCTAATTTTAATTAAATGCATTAAAAATTATTCAAAAATGTATGATAGTTTTTTGAGTGTGCTTAATAATGACCACGCCGTAAAATTCAAACCCAAATAAATAATAATTTAAAAAAATAAAAGCAATTTTATTTTAAGGCATAGAATAAAGGCATCATTCTCGTCAAAAAAATCAAAGGCAAAAATAAACGAATTAATTCGAAAAATTAACGATTGACTCAGTGAAACCCGGATGAGGTTCAAGTTCGTGTCCATAAAGGTCCGCTGGCAGGCGAATAAATTTATAAATTTTCTGATTTTTTTTTTCTTAAAAAACTTACAAATTAGGGGAAAATTTCACTTGTTAATGGACTAATTTCTTCTAAATGGAGTAAAGCGCCGGCCGGGCCCTTTTAGCTGATAGACAAAACATATGTTAAAAGAACTTTTCAAGATTTGACAGTTAATAGAGTTTATTATTGATTAAAATACGGAAAGCCGACAATGTTTAGGCTCATTCATTTACCACGGCATTTCGACCCTCAATTAGGAAACAATTCGCATTCCCCCCTATTTACTGTTGCTGCTCCGATTCGCTTTCGAAAATTTTTCATTTTTGAAAACGAAATAAAATTTTTTTTAATTTACGAAACGTGAAAAAAACTTCTAAGGACGAAACACAAAACCAAAACCCACGAAAACAAAACGAAATTTTGTGCATTTGGGGGTCTCGGGGACCAACCCCCACGTTTTAAATCTCTCCGATCAGTCCACCCCCCGACAAATTGAAAAAACGATGGCTATTCGATAGTAATACTTGAGAGTCTCGGGTTTTTTGGGATTTCGTCTCGGTCTTTGGTTTTTACTCTCGGAAAACGACACTTTTTTACACCCATAAATATGGCATTTTTGGAAGAGAATTCGGTTGAATAAATTTGATTTTTCGGAAAACATTTTATCACTTGAGTCGAATTTCCAATCTTCAGATTTATTCCATTTATGTTCTGTTCTCTGGCCGTCCGTTTTAAACCATTCCGAAATAAAATAGTCTCAAAACATTCAAGATCACTGACCATTTTGGCCATCACAATTTTTTTAGTTGAAATGAGTTTTATTAAATCGTTTTTGATTTATTCAATTATTTCGGTGCAAAACGACATCTCATTTTATTTTCCATTGACAAATGCGGAAAAATCAAAAAAACTGACATCAAATTAAAAACAAAGGCTACCAACAATTATTGTGTCATTTAATCGATTCGATTTTCCGTTTAAATTCCATCCATCAAATTCCCGTCGTCAATTCACCCGGTGGGCTCATTCAGACCTTCGTTTGCCTCATCCATTCTGAAATAAAAGATTTTAACGATTAAAATGAGAGTTGTTAAATCAAGAATTTTTGGGGCCGAAAAAAGTACACTGACTAAAATCGTTAAAAATTCGAAAGTTTGCGACATTTCATTCACTTACCCGTCGCCGATGTCCTCGTCACTGATGTTAATTTCGATACGATTCCATTGACTGAACCAGCCCCACTCAATTGCCTCCTTCTCCCAATTAGTCCATTTGTCCTCTTCTCGTCCAATTGGACAACGCACCAACAGCCAAAAGTCTTCGTCGAAGCGTCGCAATGTCAATCGCTCCCCCGTCCAATTGTTCTCCTCCGTAAATGGCACAAAGTCCTCGTCCTCATCATTCCAAATGATGATGATGAAATTGACCGGCTTCGAAGCATCGCGAAATGACTAAACCGAAAGGGAATAATTATTCGGAAATCGAATTCCGACCCCCAAATGTCGGCAATCGGAATTCCGACCATCCCTGGTGAGGGGTATACCTTTTGAAAAATCAGGTGGTGGGAGGGGTTCGGATCCGCACCAGGGTGCTCGTAATTCCTAGTTACGAATTACTTAAATTACGTGGTTTTTGCTGTATTGCCAATAATCAATTATAAGTAGGGTTGAGCGGGACCGGGACTTTTGGGAAAAACTGGGACCGGGTTGCCGGGACCAGAAAAACCGGGACCGGGACGAAGATTTTCAACCGGGACCGGGGACTAACCGGAACTTTTCAATAGAGAATTTTTTTTTGTAATGTTCAATGGTAAAACAAAAATTTGTTTTTGTTATTCAAAAATATCTTTCTTATTGTCTTTAACTTCAATTTTATCATCATCATTCTTTTTTTTTTTTGAGATTCTGCCTTACTTTGGTAGGGGAGGTGGGGGTCGGCGGTGCCGATAAGCGCCGCCGAGAAAAATTTGTGTTAAGAAATTTCATTAAAATTTTTTAACAAAATTATGAATTTTGCTTCGGAATTTCAGGGGAAAAGCTGGTTTACGTAAGAATGGAGATGCCCGGCGGTGCCGACAGGCGCCGCCGGAGAAATTTACAAAAATTGGCAATCTTGTTAAGGAAATTGAAGCAAAAATTCAGAAAGATGTGATGAATTTATTTCAAAAATTCTTTTATCTATTCTTTTTTTGCGCGCATTTTTAATTAAAAAATATTACAATATTTATTTAAACTATCTTATTAATGAGGGGAAGCGTATTTGAGTAACGGGGAAAACCAATAAATAAGTGCTTGCACTCAAGCGGGTTTGAACAACATGAAATTAGTCCCGTCCCGGCGGGACCAAAAAAACCGGGAAATCCCGTCCCAGTCCCGTCCAACCTTACTTTTAAGTAAACAAAAGCCCGATAAAGGAAAAGTTAGACAGTATCAACATTTTTGGCGCATACCTACTTATTCGAAAATTAAAATGACTTTTGAATAACAAAAACCGGAGTAAAAAGATTGAAATTGTCCCTCGATGATTTTCCAAAAAAAAATACCGTTTTTTTGGTCGGTATTTTTCGGTATTATACCTTTACTTAATTCGAAATTATGATATTTGGATAAGGTTGTGGTAAGTGCAAACGCAAAATTAGCAATTAGTTGTTAAAATAAGTGCAATAAATTCGAAATGAAAAATGTGTTGGTTTTTGTCAATGCGAACAAATTCGTATAATTTTAAAGTTAATTATTTACTTTAGTAAATTGAGATTTCAATTTATTATACTTTGTCTTGGAATATTCGACAAATCAGCAATGTAAAAATCACGAAGTTTCGGATTCTTTCTAATTTTATTTAGACATATTTCTTAGTTGTCACTAAAAATTTAATTGTTGTTGGATCACAAAAATTTTACTTGTTGACGGTATAGCCAAATTTACTTTTCCATATATAAATTTTACTTTTATTCATTACAAATTTATTGCTATTTTTTCATCGAGTTAGAACATTTTAATGTTTTTTGGTTTCGGATTTTTAGATTAATTTTTTCGCTGATCAAATTGTTTTATTATTAAACATTTTTCAAAATCAGAAGACTTTTGCCTAATGACAGAAATTCCAACTTTTTATGCTTCTATTCATAATGATTGTTTTGACAAAAATCCACTATTTATTTGATATTTTCCAATCTAGTTCCCGCATCGAATTGGTTATAAATTTTGCATGCTTTCTTCTAATTTTCATTTCATCAAAATGTTTAAACTTTTTTCATTTTAGTTGATAAGACTTAATTTTTTAAGCTTTATTGGTCTCATTTTGTAATTAATCAAAAATTTTATTTAGATATGATCAGTCGAATTATTTTGATAAAATAATTGTTTCTTTCTATTGTTCTAATAATAATTAAAAGTTAATGTAGCTGAATTGTTTTGGTCTACGTATCAAAAACCGTCATTATCTTCAATCTTTTTCGGATCAAAAATGTTTAATGCTTGGTATTTTTTGAGCTTATTAATTAACAGAATGGCGCAAATGTTTTTTAAACGCACTTCACTGCTCGTCCCATGATTCTGATTCGTATTTAAATTGTACCGTTCATGAATATATGTTNNTATTATAAAAAATTATCAGATAATTTAAAATAATTTCAATTTTTTGAATATTGAACTAAATTTTAACCCGAAACAATTAGTAATGGGTTCAATTTTAATTTTTAAAATGTAATTATAGAAATTTCATTGTCATCTTTTAAATTAAAAAANAGTTTCTCTCTCATAAAGATGCTCACCTTACACTTTAAAAGATCCAAAATTCCGCTCAATTTTTACTATTACTATTAGTGTATATTTGTCNNCCGCCATCTTTCATAAAATTTTTTAACGTTCCGTTCAAGCTTTTCTACNTAATTAATTAAGTTTCCGAGATAAAAAAGTAAAAATATAAAGATAAAATTGTCGAAAGNTTTTTTGTTTAATTATTTTTATGACAAAATTTGATTTTTGGGGAATATTCAATCGAATTGTTGTTTTCTTTAGAATCCGATTTATTTGTCAGCCAATTTTCATCAAATAAATCGTTTAGTTATTTTTCAGTTTAATTTATTATCAATAAATTATTTGTAAAAAGTTCAATTTCTTAATTAATTTATGTTGAAAACTCTCTTATTAATTGGGTCCTATNATTTATATTGATTAAAAAACGTGAAAAATTGAATTAACAGATTAACCAAAAAACCTTAAAATATTGACCAAAAAAACCAAAAACTCCCAAAATATTGTTTATCAGTTGAATAAATAGTGACCAAATCAAATCAAATCTTTCCGTAAAAACCATCAAAATTCGAGTATTTTTATGAACATTGCCATTAACGTTAATGTTTTATTTTTTACTTATGTTTTTGAAAATTTTTAATAAGAATTTAATCAAAAATTTTCAGAAAAAATGTTGATTGATTGTGTAGTTTTTTTTGTTAAATAAAAAGTCATAATTAAATGGAGAATTTTTGATCTTCAGAATAATTTTTTTTATTTTTATGTGTAAATTTTTTGTTTAAATTATTTTTTTTTTATGAAATTTTTAGAAAAAATACTTGACATATTAAATTTTTTACAAAAATTTTTGTATAAAGACCAAATATTGGATTTTTCATAAGAAAAATTTCATCAATATTTATTTAAAATGGAAAAAACTCTAAATATTAATTTATTCTAAAAAAAGCTAAAATATTGTTCAATGTTCACTAAATAGTCGTTATAATTTTGAAATTATTCGAAAGCATTGATATTTCCGGGCTTCTCTTATGAATTTTTATTCTATAAAAAATAAGGATTAAACTTTTAAATTCGAACCTTACTTAAAACTATTACTTAAAATTATCGAAATTATCTTAAATTATTTATATATTTCATATTAGAAAATTGATTAAATTAAAAATATATATTAAAATTATGGTAAAATTTTTCATGTAAATATTATAATTGTTATTTGATTTAAAAAAAATAAAAATTTTAATAATTCAATTAATTTTTTTAAATTATTAAATTTGATATTTGTTAATTAAATTTAGAAAATATTTAATAAAAATCGTCGTCGAATATTGCTGGTTGTAGCGTCTATCCAGGGCCAGATTCTATGGGTAAAATCATTTAGTTGAAAGCTTGATCACTNTCAAAGAAACATTTGATGACATCCAGTGACATTTGATCAAATACAAGATTTTTGATGAGGAAATTTTTTTAGTGATTAATATAATTCATTTTAATGTCTTTTTAAATGAATTTAAAAATTAATAACAACGAATTTAGAAAAATTTTCTCAAAATATTATAGAAGATTAATNTGGAATTCCCTGATAAATTTTTTTAAATAATCGTTTACGTGATTATTTCAAATGTCAGATCTGATAAAAATTTGTACTGAAATAGAATTATAATTAATAGAATAAAATGTAAAAACATCTGCATTTTAACTTGTTGTTTTATTGATATTATTATCGCCGTTACAAATTAAACATTATCAATATTGACATTAAATTGTACAGATGCTCTCAACAATCAAAAAATTTTTTTATAATTTCAAAATTTGAATTATTTACGAATAGCCAAAGAGTTNTAATCTAACCCAGTTACGTCGACAATTTCCGTCCAATTCAATCGATTATTTATTATTTGGTAAGTAAAATTTTCACTTATTAAATTCCATAATCATTATAAAATTGCGAATGAGGTAAATTTCAAAAATGGTTTAAGTTGGGAACGGATTCGATAACGCATTTACAATTTTTTATGAAATGATTCAAAATGACCAATGAGCATATCAATAATCATAATTGAAAAGATTAGCCCAATTCCATTTACTTTTCGAAAAAAATGAAGAAAGAATTCCNTCCGAAGTTGGAAATGCAAGTTCGACAAAAAGAAATGAAAATAAGGTGTAAGATGATTGAAAGAAGAGCACTCGAAGNACTGAATAAACTGATTGAACCGAATCAGAATCGTTCTAAAAAGTTGATAAAACGGAAAAAAGATGTAATGGCATTATTCTGTTTATTTAAAGCGCATTACGGCTCCTTAAACTACAAAAAACTTTAATGGTAGTAAAAATTTTTAAAAATATCCATTTGGTTTATGAATTTAACAAGTATCAAGAATCAAAAATTTCACAAAATTCTATATATGACTATGTTTTCAAAAAATTACACTAAATTAATTTTAATTTCTTACATAGGAAAATACTTGTCCTTAGCAAATCTGATCCTAAAATTAATTAAAATAAAAGAAACATTTTTATAATACAAAAAACAAACGATTAAATTCAGCCAAAAAATGAAATCTGGATGAAACGAAAAATGAAATGATTTGGATGTAAGTTGCTATTGAGTGTATAAACAATCAAAGAATTTGTTTAGGTTGTGACAAGTGGTGCAATTCAGAAATATTTTTTCAGTTTCCCTGATTCTTCATTTGCTTTGATTTTTTACCTGCATAGATTTCTCGAAATTTCTATTTTTGACACTTTTTTATTTTAATTATCTTATTTCTAAAAAATGGGATTTTTTTCAAAAATTGAGTATAAGTTATTCTAATAAGAATTGAATTAAAAATTCTAAAATTTCTTTGCGTATTTTATCAGAATTAACATCCTGGCAACAACCTACTCAAAATATTAAAATAAGTGAAGATCCACTGAATCAAAGAATGACAACCCCTCAAACAATATCAAAAAATATAATTATTTTTTAAAAAAATAAATTGTTTAAATTTTCTACATTTTGTTGATTTAAATTTTCATTTTCAAAATTTCATCAGTTTTTATATTGACTAATTAAAAAAATTTTAAACAGCCTTGTTAATCGTGACTCTTGTTTTTAATTAAGCTAACCTTTGACTTGACATGCAGTGGAAAAATTTTGACTATATTTGTAACTCTTTACTTACTTTATTTCATTATTTTTCTTACTTAGTCCTGACTTTTGAACAGCCATTATTGTTTTAACTATATATTTGCTTTGAATCTTGACTTGTTTTTACTTTTTGATTTAACTATAGAATAATCTTTATATTTTTTTGGAGTTTTGAAGTGACTAAAGACATTTTTTTAGTTTCTGCACCACATAATCCATTCTCGCAACTACGAAACATCAATCAAAAAATCCATTCTATTTATTGAAAAACAATTAATATGAATTCTACTGTAATGGTATATATTTGGCACCTATTTTAAATTTGTCAATTTCAAAAAATTAATTTTGATTTTCTATAACTAATATTAAAATTGAGCAATATCGGATCTGGATTTCCTAACGGTAAACCTTTAATAAATGTAGAAAATGAAAAATTATAATGAATCTCTCTTTTAAGAAAATTTGAACNTAATGGATCATTTCCTTAAATGTAATTAAAGCTGTTAATTTGTTTGTCTGAGTTCAATATCGTCTGGTTATTATGTGGTTGCCGATGCAGTTANGTTTTGAAGTAAAAATTTCTGGACGCTTTTTTTGTCTATGGGAATGTCAAGGATTTGAGTTCCCGGGACGGTACTGTCGTGAAAGTAAATAATCAAAAATATGTCTTTGCAATAGTCATTAATTCCAAATGTCAGAAGCCATTGAACCAAGGATGCCCCGATAACGGTATCAATATTGGAATGATTTGAGCTTCCCAAAAAAATTGTTGAACAGTGATCCATTCGTTATTTTAGCCACTATTCAATTCTTACCCAAACCAATATAATGTGAACTAGGTTAGAAATGAGTTTCAAAAACTTTCGAAATACCGCAAACATTTAAATTAAAATGTAATATCTTTGACAACATAATTGTCCAAGAAAGAATCTTTTGTATTTGATTAGGTTCGATTCTTTTCTACTTAGGAGAGTTGATATAATACCAATTTGATCGGTCTAATCGGATAAGTATGACTACGAAACANAAATTTAGATATAAAACCTTGAAATATAGTCAATAATTAGGGACATAAATCAACTAATCAGATATGTGCTAAAGACGAAAATTTGGAAATAAAAATTGAAAATTCTGGTATCAATTTTTATAAGAAACAGAATTTATAATTTTCCATTATNTGATAACAGAAAAAATAGTTGCAAAAAAGTCATTGGTTAATGGTGCATTTTTTAAGACTTTTTGAAAAGACGTTCATTAAGACATCACTTTTTGAAAATTTTAAAAAATTCGATCTTTAGGGGCATTTTTAGCTTTTATAGCATAATTTTTATGGAATTTTTAAAATTGAGACATATCGACATAAATGTAAAATATTTCCGAAATTGCGTAATATGGATTTAAATCACGAAATATAAAAAAATATCGATATAACTGAAAAATTTGAATATAAAAGTCGGTAATATATGATTCAAATCATGTGAAAATTGTTCAATTAGTTTCATTTCGGGATTTCTTTAGTANCTTTAATCATCAACAATTTTCAAATAATTCTTTACAAACATTCTTCAATGCTGAATTTTTAAGAAGGATAGTTCGATAAGAAACAAAAACATAAATGAAGAATTAAATGTGGAAATTCCAAAATTCTGAAACTCTTTTTTTTATATAATTAAATAACACCAATTGTAATAATATTCCGATGAGAATTTTTTTAAATTTTTTTAATTTCTTTATAAATTGAATTTTAGATGTTTTAAATTTCATATTGAAATAATCAACAAATAAGTAATGACATTAATTAATAATTTTGTGCTATTCTTTCTGTGTTTTAGAATATTTCTATAAAATTCCTATTTATGTTGCATCAGAAATTTTTATATTATTTTAAGAATTATCGAATTCGTGCTCGCTTTGAATACACAAATTGACGGTGAAGATGCCCAATTNTTTTTGGAATTTTATCATCCAGTTAATGTATTAATATATTTTTTAAATTGACTTGCTTACATTTTCTTTTAAAATCTTCAAATTATTTTTAAATTAAATTTTTTTCGAACTGCGAAAACTTNNAGATTAAAACTTTGTTTCTAAAATTAGACCCAATTCTTTAGTTCTTTTATATAATTTATAAAGATTTACACCTAATTCATTTGATATTTTTGAATCAATTTGATTCCATTNNNAAATTCAATTAAAAGTTCAACTGTTTTTTTTTGTTGATTATCTTTCATATCATATTTAAATTTTTAGAGATTTTGAGATTTTTTGTGGTCAAAATCAATTGTTTCATATTCATTAAAATCATTTTTTTTTTCGACAAGNGGAAACTTGAATTTTGATCAGATGAATTCTTTTGTTTAGACAAATGATTCTATTGAATATTAATGATCAAGATAATTCGCTAATATCGTTGAATTGTTTTCATTTTTTGACCAAAAATCATCATTTTCAGCATAAATTTCATTAAGTTTCTTTTTTAATATTTCAGCCTCAATATTTTATTTAAAAAAAGNTTTGTTTTTTGGATCTTGTGCGTCTTTGACTTTTTCTATAATTTGAGGAGAGTTCAACTCTTATCAATCGTTACATTTATTATCTCATCATTTTCCAAATATTTCAATCAAATGATTTTTAACGTTCAAATTCTTTTTCGGTTCGACCCATAGACTAAACATTTTAATTCAAATTCTATTTAGCAAAATAAATCATAATTCATAGNGCCAAAATTTCATTTTTTTATTACTGAAATTATTTTTCTAAAATATTAACAATGAAATTTTAGACAATATAATTTAATTTTGTAGAAAATATTGCAAATTTAATTAATTTACAAATTATTTAAACGTATTTATTTTACTCCCTCAAATTATATTTGGATAAAATCATTTAAAAATTATTCGCGCCATTTTTTCTTAGCCAAAAACGATCAACCCATTAAAATAACTAAAACATTAAACAAAAATTTTTGGGACAATTTAAATCACAAACCTATGACAAAATATGAACCATGAAACGGCGATAAAAATCACTGTCAAATGGAAAAATTAAGAATTTTAACGACATTCATTAACAAAATTGGTTAAAATTACTAATTTTTCAGATAAAACTCTACGCATTAATTTAAAATATGGTCCCTAAAATTAATTTTTTACTCTTTTTCTTAAAAAAGTTTGTCAAATTTCTCACAAAAATTGTTTTTTGAATGCAAAACTAATTTTTATAATAATATTTGAAAAAANATAGCGTTGCCCACAATTCAGGTTTCTGATCAAATGATTTCGTTTTATTTCTTAATTATAAACCATTTTATTTGGACTCAAAATTTTTTTAGTCGTAGTTGCTGCCCTGGGTTGGGGTTCGACAGGTTTAGGCCTAGACAAATGACATCCTTGCTTCGGTTTTGTAATATTTAGTCATAAGTCGAAATCTAGGACTAACAAATTCAAGTAAAAATGTCTTAGGCCAAACTTAATGAATCATAACTAGTCAAATAAGCAAAAAATCTAATAAGCCCCTTAACAGAGTTTTTTAGTCCTAATTTAATAAATCTCATAAGTTTTTACCATTTTACTTTATTTTAACTAATTACAATTAGTTCAAAAACATTTTCAATATTCGACGCTGTTAATTTTTGCTTTGTACATTTGTTTTACTACCTTAGAAAATTTATAAAGTGTTATTGGTCTTTAATGGAGAAAAAAAATTTAAAAAATCATAGATTTTCAAAATTTTAAATTTTGTAAGCTCTTAAACTAATATTGACATATCCGTAATTTGCACCCTTGAAAAGCGCAAAATTTATCGAATGTACAGATAATACCTTTTAAAGAAATTAGTTATAAACATTGCATTTTTTATATTTTGATTTTTTTAAAATTTTTACATTATTACATAATACTATTTTAGAATAAACATCCGAAAAATAATGTAAGAAATTTTAAAATTTTTTTCAAGAATGTCAATCAAAGAAAAATTTAGAAATTCGGACAAAAAAAAACCTTTAACCAATGTATATTTGATACAGGATTTAACGATAGTTATCATTAAACCTCGTTACCGCTTTAATATTCTTTTTATGTGGACGTTTTTCTAATGTTACTAATTTTTGAATTCAAAAATTATGATGCGCCGATTTGATTTAGCGTTGATAAACAACATGATTGAAAGTATTGAATGGAAGTGGTCATAATTGAAACGGTCATTCGCATTAATCAGAAACATTATTCTTATCAAACTTGAAGCATTATTTTAATGATATCTATTAAATATTATGCATAAATCTATTAAACTGGTTTAAATGTAATATACATTGACAATTCTGTAAATTTCATCCTTCAAATATTAACATTTATTCAAAAATGCGATTAATTGTAAATAACGAATATGAATAAAATTTTAAATCGTTTTATAAATCGAACTAGCAAATAAAAAAATTNAAAAATTTTGAATAAATAAAAAATATTTCAATAAATGAATAAACGAATTTGAATTTTTTTCCACTTTCAAAAATTTGCAGTTTAATAATTTTTTTAAAATTCATACTTTCTATTTCTTAAAAAACATTCTTATTATGACAATGTTTTATTGGTGAAAGGTTTACCTTAGATCAAACAGAGGTAATTCCCCAATACTCACTTTTTATTAAAATACAAATTAAATACCAGAAAATTTTTGAAGATTTTAAAGCTTAAAAAGACTAGAAATTTTTAATTTAATTTATTTNGTTAAAATTTTTCCTTAATTAGGTGTCAAGGTAAATCGACTAATATTTAGGAAAGAATTCACATTCACTACATTTTACTGTTTNTTNGTATATTTTCTAAACTTTTAATAAATAAAAAACTAAATAAAATCAATTTTAAAATAATCCGCTTCAAATAGACTTAAAAGATTAAAAAGTCTAAATCATTACCAAGGATCTCAATTTGATCTTTAATTCAATTTGTCCATTTACGTATGCTTACTTTTGAAATCATTATNTNTCATTTCAGCAATCTCCCGTTCAATTATTTTTGGATTTACTATTCCTTTTAAATTGGTAAAATTCTTTAATATTTTAATTTTGTGTTTCACAAGTTAGTTTTTTCCTTACAAAAAAGCCAAATTCATGCATCCATATATAATNNANATTCTGGAAGTAAAATCAATTAANNNATTATTTTGAATTTTTATAAACGAGTTCCTGAATTGAATTGTTTTTGCGATGCTTTTTTACATTTGCTTTATATTTTATCCAATCGTTTTAAATTTTNNNNGACGTTTTTCTAACATAGAAAACTTTTNNCTCAATACAGTCCTAATTTGCTTTTTACCATTTTGAAATTTTTAAATAATTTACTTAAAATCCCCTCAAAACATTTCAATGAGAATGGGGCAACAAAAATTGGAATTTTGAAAAAATATGCCAAAATAAAAAGAAAGAATCCAAAAATGACAGATGCCGTTATTGCCGATATGTTAAAGATTTCAACAGACAGCCTTCGTAATTGGAAAAAGCAATTTAAAGAAGAAATTAAGAACCTTTGAAAATATACGGACGTTTTAGGCCCATGACTAAACGTGAAGATGCTATTATTGCTTGAGATTGGATTTATTTGAAAATTGTTGTTCATTTGTTTTAGTCAGCGAATCATTCATGCTTAACAAATAAAAAAAAAATGTAATCTTCGTTTTTTTTGTGATTCGTTTTACTTTCAATTTGTTCCGAATTTAAATTTTGAAAAGATTTTTTTCTGCTTTCAATGATTCAGTGAAAAAAAATTCGTCAAATTATAATGAAAAAATTTTGTCAAAATCAAAGTCACAAAAAAATTCAACTGAACCATCGGCCGAAGATGCTGAAGATCCGTGCCCAATTTGACGGGGTTGATTGCCTGGAAAATGTTACAAAATTTTGTATCCCGAATTTAAATGTCCATTTTTAATTTTGTAATTTATTCCAATTCAAATCCAAGCAATTTTCATTAAAATATCTCCCTAAATATGTACTTTAAATATTGAAATCTTTCTTACGCATTATTCCAACATCAGCAAAGCGACCAACACGAACATTTGTCAGGTGACAAACTGCTACTGGTCGTCATGAATGGGATAGAAGAAATGTTTTTGCGCTTAGCAGTTGATGAAGCAGTACCGTTACCGTGGCCAAACAAGAAATCGATCAAGCGAAAGAAAACATTTCACCAGCTTCATCTTCCTCCTCACTTGAACTGCTCCAATTGCTGGTCAAAAAATCAGTCCCACTTAAGAACACTTTTTTCTTTGGATCGGGAGCGAAAGCTGATCATGGGTTAATACGCGATCAATTTTGCTTGTTAATTTAAATTCTGATTATGACAGTTTGATTTGATTTTCGCCAAATCCTTATCCCAATTAATTAAAAACACCAACCCTACCCTGACTAGTTTCTGATTCAAACCAACCCTAATCGTGATCAATTCCCCTATTTCAAATCAGGTCTTGACAATGAATGACCCACCTTGTCCGCGTATGGAACGTACCATTTGTGCAAGCGCAAATGTGTCCACGTAAAAAAAATCATAAAAAAGTTATTTATGCATTTCCCATACATTTTCATTTACGGGCTTCAAAGCTACGAGGACCGATCAAGCTTTTGACGAGACTCGTAAATTTTATTGAACAAAATTGATCAAAAATCTCTCTGCCCGGACGAGGCTCGACTGGTCCCACAGGCTCTGGTCTCAATCAGATCACTACACGCCAGATCAAATGAAAAGTTAAACCAATAAATCTTTCAAAAAAATTTTACCAGTGGCTATTAATTTAAAAAGTTGTAACTGATTATTAAAAACAGCTTAGCAATTTTTTGTTGGGCTTATAATTTTTCGTGGTGTTGATAAGACAGATTTTTGAAACAAGAATAATTTGATAACAAAATGTGAGATACCATTTCTAAAATTTTCTAAATTTAAAGAATTCCTTGCAGGCAATGTTTTTGATTAAAATTGCTGAATTTGTGAACCAACATGGAAAAAGACCAAATGAAATATATGGAAAAGGTTGAGGAAACTGCAAACACAAAACAAGCAAATAGAAGACAAAAAAAGTGCAAAAAAGTCAAAAAGAAAAATGTGTTTTTTTTTGTCGAGGCCAGCAAATCCGTATAATTTTAAAGTTGCTTATTTTCTTTACTAAATTGAGATTTCCATTTATTTATACTTCTTCTTGAAATCTTCAACAAATCAGCAATGTCACAATCACGCATTTTCGGATTCTTTCTTTTTATTTTGGCATATTTCTTTAAAATTCCAATTTTTGTTGCATCACAAAACTTTTTCTTGTCGACAGAAAAGCCAAATTTGCGCTTCCATACATAAATTGTACTTCTATTAATGCCCAATTTATTTGCTATTTTATCATCGAGTTCGAGCATTGAAATGTTTCTGAGTTTTGCCTTCTTACATTTACTTTTTATCTGATCAAATTGTTTTAAAATTTCACGTTTTTCAAAATCAGAAAACTTTTTCTTGCCGACAGAAAGGCCAAATTTTTGCTTCCATTCATAAATTGTTTTGGCACAAATGCCCAATTTATTTGCAATTTTCCCATCAAGTTCACGCATTGAAATGTTTTTAAGTTTTGCATTCTTACATTTGCTTTTTATTTCATCAAATTGTTTCAAAATTTTACGTTTTAGCTGATAAGACTTAATTTTTTCAGCTTTATTGGACTCATTTTGTTGTTCATCAAAACTCTCATCTTGATCAGTTGAGTTATTTTGATCAAATAAATGTTTCTTTGTATTGTTCTGATCATAATCAACCGCTAATGGAGCTGAATTGTTTTCGTCTTCCTCCCAATAATCATCATTATCTCCAATCTTTTTCTGATCAAAAGTGTTTGGAGCTTGTCTTTCTTGATCTTCTTCTTTAACATGATCGCCCAATTGTTCTTTAAACTCACCACTCTCCTCGTCCCATGATTCTAATTCGTGTTTAATTTTAACTGTTCCTGAATATCTTATTGTAAAAAATTATTGGATATTTTTGAATAATTTCGATCCCTTGAATATTGAACTAAACTTTAACCCGAAACTTTTAGTATTGTATCCAATTCTAATTTTTAAAAGGTAATTATTGAAAATTTTTTGCCATCTTTTAAATTATTTTCTCTCTCATAAAGATGCTCACCTTCCACCTTAACTGCTCCAAGATGCTCAACTTTTACGATTCCTTTTAGTGCAGATTTGTCCCGCCATCTTCCATCAAATTTCTCCTCGTGCGGTTCAATCTTAACGACTTAACTTAGGTTCCCGGATAAAAAAGCAAAAACCCAAAAATAAAATTGTCGAAAATTTTATTTTTTTTTAGTTTTATGACAAACTTTGATTTTTGGGTGATATTCAATCGGATTGTTGTTTGCTTGAGGATCCGATTTATTTGTCTGCCAAAGTTCGTCAAATAAGTCGTTTGGAAATGTAACAGCATAATTTATTAAACAAATTATTTGTAAAATGTTCAATTTCATAATTAATTTATGCTGAAAACTCTCTTATTACTAGGGTCCGGATTTATATTGACTAAAAAACGTGAAATATTGACTTAAAATATTGACCAAAAAACCTCAAAATATTGACCAAAAACCCCAAAAAGTGCCAAAATATTGATTAAAAAATGGGCAAAAACTGACAAAATCCAGTCAAATTTTGCGTAAAAACCATCAAAATTCGTCTATCTTTATTAATTTTGCCACAATCGTAAATGTATTATTTTTTACATGTTTTTGAAAATTTTTAAAAAGAATCAAATAAAAAATTTTTAGAAAAAATGTCGATTTTTGGGGGTGGATTTTTTTGTCAAACAAAAAGTCATTTTTTAGGGGTGCATTTTTGGTCTGAAAATTTTTTTGATTTTTAAGAGTACGTTTTTTGTTTATATTCCATTTTTGTTAAGAAATTTTGAGAAAAAGTGCCTGAAATATTAAATTTCTTTCAAGAATTTTTGGAAAAAGGCCTAAATATTGGATTTTTCTCAAGAAAAATGCCCAAAATATTGATTTATTATGAAAAAATGGCGAAATATTGATTTATTCTCAAAAAAGCCAAAATATTGATTTATATTGACTAAAAAGTCGCTCTAATTGTAAAATTTTTCGAAATGAATGCTATTTCCGGGCTTCTCTCATGATTCCCTATTCTACAAAAAAATAGGTTAAAACCTGAAAATCCGGACCCTACTTATTACTATTACTTAAAATTAGGAAAATTTTCTTACGTAATTCATACATTACATATTAGAAAATTGCTTAACTTAAAAATAAAATAAAACATTGTAAATTTTTTCATGTAAAGAATATGGCTGTTATCTGATGAAATAGAAAATAAAAATTATAATAAATCAATTTCTTTTTCTATATATTATTGATTTTTATATTTGTCAATTAAAATTACAAAATATTTATCAAAAAACGCCGTCGAATTTTGCTGGTTGTGACGGCCATCCAGGGAGAGATTATATGGGCAAAATCATCAAGATGAGAGCTTGATCAGCTCCACGTAGCGGTGGATGACCTCCAGGCACAGCAGCTGAACCACAAGATTTTCGATGTGGTCATTTATTTAATGATTGTGATAATTCATTTTAATTCCTTTTTAGGTGCATTTATTAATCAGATCACGACGAACCCAGTCGAATTGTCTCAAAATATTACAGGTGATTAATGAATCCCCTGATCAATTTTTTTAGAAAATTGTCTACGTGAATGTTTCAAGTGTCTGATCTGATAGAACTATGAAATCAGATCGGATCACAATGATCAGAATCAAATGTACAAGCATCCCGTTTTGACCTTGTTGTTGTTGTTGTTGTTGATGTCGCCGTTGCTGATCAAGCGTTGTCGACAACGACGTCAAACTGGACAGCTGCTCTCAGCAGTCAAATCATTTTTTTATAACCAAACAATTTGAATCAGTTTCGAATACCCAAAAAGTTTGCTCTAACCCACGTACCCCGACTGCCTCCGTCCAATTCCATCGATTCCTTATTTTTTGGTTGGTCCAATTCGCACTTGTTGAACAGAATCATCAGCGGCAATTGGCAAATGCGTTCGATCGCAAAAATGGTTTCTGTTGGGAACGGCGCCGGTGCCTCATTTGCCTTTTTTTACGAACCGACCCAGCACGGCCAATGGGCATATCAATGTTTATTGCTGAAGAGCATTAGCCCACCCCCGCACACACAACGCGAACAACGAATGACGAATTCAGCCGGAGCTGGAAATGGAAGCGCGACAAAAAGAAATGGAAATGAGAGGTAAGACGATTGAAAGAAGAGCAATAGAAGCCGAAAGAAGCTGAGTGAAGAGAAAAAGAAGCGTTCTGAAAAGAGGATAAAACGGAGAAAAGACGTATCGGCATCACTCTGAGAATGAGAAGCGCAGGACGGCGCCGGAACCACGGGAAACTTTAATTGCAGCAAAAACTTTTAAAAAAATCCATCGGGGTAATGAAATTAACAAGTAGCGAGAACGAAAACAATCACATCATTCTGTAACGCCTCTGCTCTCAACCCTCTACCCTAGGTTACTGTTACTTTCTGACATAGGAAAAAACTTGTCCTTAGCAAATCTGATCCAAAAATTCCGTGAAATGAAAGATACCTAATTATAAGAAAGAAAACAAACGCGCACATTCAGCCAATGAATGGAATCAAATTGAGATAAAAAATCAAATGGTTTGGGTGTAAGTCGCTATAAAGTGTATAAACGATCAAAGAATTGGGTCTAAGTTGTGAAAAGTTGTGGAATTTTGATAAATTTTTTCTGTTGCCCTGATTCTTGACTTGCCTTGACTCTTTCCCTGCAGGGCTGTCTCGAAATTTCGATTTTCGACGCTTTTTTCTTTCGATTTTCGAATTTCGAGAAAATGGGCTGTTTTTCGAAAATAATTTCGAAGGTCGGTTTTTCTTATCAAAATTGAGTCAAGAATTCAAAAATTTCTTGGCGGCGCCTATCGGCACCGCCGACCCCCCTCCCTCCTCCCCAAAAGCTCAAAATAAGCGAAGGGCCGCTGAAGCAAAAAATGACAACCTTTCAAACAATATTATTAAAATAAGTTATTTTTTAAAAAAAATAATTTGTTTCGATTTTCGACGTTTTTTTCCTTTCGATTTTCGATTTCGAACTTTTCAGTTTCGATTTTGACTTTTTTTAAACTTTTGACACAGCCTTGTTGCCCTGACTCTTGAATTGATTTTGCCTTGCCTTGCTCTTGACTTGCCTTGACTTACTATTGACTTGACTCTTGAATCTCGACTTGCTTTAACTCCTGATTTGCCTTGACTTTTGCCCTGACTCTTGACTTGCCATTTTTGCCTTGACTCTTGACTTGCGTTGAATCTTGACTTGCTTTTACTTTTTTGATTTGACTCTTGACTTGCCTTGACACTTGCCCTGACTCTTGATTTGACTATTGACTTGCGTCGACTTTCTGGAAAGCATTTGGCATTGTCGCAACTGCGAAATTGAAGTCAAAATGAGCCAATTTATTGATTGGTTAACAACGAATATGAGGCCTGCTGCAATGGTATGGGTATGGCGCCCATTTTAAAGTGGTGAATTAAAAAATATTTATTTTGATTTTCTATAATTTATAGTAGGATTGAGCAAGACCGGGTCGGGATTTCCCGACTTTATACCTTTGATAAACTGTAGAATATCAAAAATCATAAGGAAACTCTTTTTTTGCAAAATTTGAATTATTGGATCATTTCCTTAAGGATAATTGAGGCTGCTAATGTGATGGGCTGGGCCCATTATCGTTTGGTTAGTATGTGGTGGGCGGGGCAGTTCCGGAGACGGAAGTTCCGGGGCGGGAGTTCCGTGTACGGGAGTGTCGGGGATGGGAGTTCCGGGGACGGGAGTGGCGGGGACGGAAGTAATCGAAAATATGCCCTTGCTCTGGTCCGAAAGTCCAAATGTCGGAAGTCAAAGAACCATGGAGGCCCCGATCCCGGTATCAAAATCGGGGTGATCAGAGCTACCCTGATCAGTGGTTGAGCACCCCACCCTGCCTTACTATAGCCGCGAGTTTCTTCTTACCGGAAAACCTGTATAATGTGAACTAGGGTAGAAATGATTTTCAAAGACTTGCGAAAACCCGGGACCATTTAAAACAGCTTGAAATATCCGGGCCAACATTTCAGCCCCAGGATGGACCTTCAGTACTGGTCTAGGTCCCGTGCTTCCCTACTTTGGAGAGGTGAATAATACCTACATGAGCCCCCTAATCTGATAAGTAGGGCTCGGAAAAATATGGATATAAAATCGTGAAATATGGCCAAAAAATATGGACATAAATCATGGACAAAAATATGGGCGAAACACCAAAATATGGACATAAAAATTGAAAATATGGATATAAATTTTTAAAATAAGCAGAATTTTAAAAATTTTCATTTTTTGGTGGCAAAAATTTTAGTCGCGAAAAAGTCAATTTTTAAGGGTGCATTTTTTAAAAATTTTTAAAAAGTCGATCCTTAAGGGTGCATTTTTTGAAAATTTTGAAAAAGTCGATCTTTAGGGATATTTTTCGCTTTTATTGCATTTTTGTTATGGAATTTTTGAAAATGCGAAATATGGACATAAATGGAAAATATGGACGAAATATGGAAATATGGACATAAATCGCGAAATATGGAAAAATATGGACATAAATGGAAAATATGGATATAAAAATCGGTACTAGAAGCTTCAAATCAAGCTAAAAATGTGTTTTTCGTGCATTTCAGGACATCCGCAGTATAACCACCAACAATTTTCCAATAATTCGGGATAATCGGGCAATTTGATGCTAAATCATCGAGAAGGGTAGTTCGAAAAGAAACAAAAACATTGATGAAATTGTTTGTGGAAATCACAACATACGGGAACTCTTTGTTTTCTATCCCTAAATAACAACAATTGTAAAAATGATCCGATCTGAAATATTTTAAACGTTCTTAATTTCTTTTCTAAATTGAGTTTTCCATCTTTTTAAACTGCATATTGAGATTTTCAACAAATCAGCAATGTCACAATCACTCATTTTCTGATTTTCTCTTTTTATTTTAGCATATTTCTTTAAAATTCCAATTTTTGTTGCATCAGAAAACTTTGTATTGCTGTTAGAAAGACCAAATTCGCGCTTCCATCGAGTAATTGTGGCGGTAGAGACGCCCAATTCTTTTGCAATTTTCTCATCGAGTTCATGAATTGAAATGTTTTTGAAATTGACTTGCTTACATTTGCTTTTAATATCATCAAATTTTTTCAAAATTTCACGTTTTTCGAACTCCGAAAACTTAGATTTAAACTTTGTTTCTTGACTTAGACCCAATTCTTTACTCCATTTATATAATTTATAGCGACTTACACCTAAACCATTTGATATTTTTGCCTCAATTTGATTCCATTCTTTGTTTGAGTGTGCGCCTGTTTTTTCCCGATAATTATCTTTCATTTCACGGAATTTTTGGATAATTTCACGTTTTTTTTGTTCAGACTCAATTGTTTCACATTCATTAGATTCATTTTGCTGTTCATCAACACTTTCATTTTGATCAGTTGAGTTATTTTGTTCAGACAAATGCTCCTTAGAATTTTCCTGATCAAGATCATCCGCTGATCGCGCTGAATTGTTTTCGTCTTCCGACCAATTTTCAGCATAAATTTCATCAAATTTCTTTTTCAATATTTCAGCCTCAATATTTTTCTGATCAAAAGTGTTTGGAGCTTGTACGTCTTGAACTTCTTCTTTAATATGACGACAGTTCAAGTCTTTTGAATCATTACTTTCATCATCCCATCCTTTTCCAAATATTTCATCAAATGATTTGTAAAGTTTTGATTCTTTTCCGCTTTGGCCCACAGACTCAGCATTTTGGTTCAAATTCGTTGTAGCGATAGAAATAATAAATAATAGCCAAAATTTCATTTTTTTATTACTAAAATTATTTAAATAAAATATTAATAAGAAATTTTTTGACAATAGAATTAATTTTTGTTGAAAATGTGGCAAATTTAATTGATTTGCAGATTATTTCCACGCATTTATTCTCCTCCCTCAAATTCTTTTTGGCAAAATTCATGTAAAGAATGCTCGCGCCACTCTCTCTTACCCAAAAACGTCCAGCCCATTAAAATAACGAAAACATGAAACGAAAATTTTTGGGGCAACTTTCATCACAAAACCCTTTATAAAAATAGGAACGGTCAGACGGCGCCGATAAGCGCCGTCGAGGAAATTTAAGATTTTAACGATATTTATTAAAAAAATTGGTAAAAATTACTAATTTTCAAGGTAAGCCTCTACCCATTGATTTCAAAAATGGTAATTTTACTCAATTTTGAACACTTTTTCCTAAAAAAGTTAGCCAAATTTCCCACCGTGCAAACTCGTCGAATGCAAAAGTCCGTTTTATACTAGTATTTGAAGAACATACCGTTGCCCAGACGACAGGTCTCGGTTCATGATTTGGTTTTGTTTCTTAATTTTAAACCATTCTATTTTGGCTCAAAAGTTCGTTAGGCTTAGGCCTAAGCCACCCTGGCTTGGGGTTCGTTAGGCTTAGGCTTAGGCCTAAGCCACCCTAGCTTGGGGTTCGTTAGGCTTAGGCCTAAGCCTAAGTCTAGGCCTAACAAACTCAAGCCAGGGTGGCTTAGGCCTAAACCTAACGAATCCTAGCCAGGGAGGTTAGGCCTAAGCCTAACGCGCCCCGAGCCAGGGTGGTTTAGGCCTAAGTTAATAAACCCCCTAAGTTTCTACCCTTTTCCTTTATTTTCAAAAATTTCGAACAGTTCAAAACCAGTTTAAATATTGAACGCGCTAAATTTTTGCTTGTTCCATTGGTTTCAGTACCTAAGAAAACCTATAAAGCGGTTTTGGGTGCTTAATGGTGAAAAAAAAATATCAAAAATCATAGATTTTCAAAATCTTACATGTTGTAAGCTCTTAAAAATATTGTCAGATTCGTGATCAGCACCCTTGAAAACCGCACGGTTTAGAGCCGGCACGGTTTTTCCCCTTTTGAAGAAATTAGGAATAGGGGTTGAATTTTTTATTCTTTGATTTTCTTGAAAGTATTACCGTATTACCTCTTATAATTAGAGAAAGGACGACCGAGATTTTCGTCGAGATTTTTCGAGATTTTTTTCGAGAATCTCGATCGAAGAAAGGTCTCGAAAATCGGACAAAATGTGCCCTTTTGCCTATGTATATTAAATACTGGATTTAACTAAAGGTAGCACGAAACCTCGTTACCGGTTTTAGGTCCCTTTTTTGCCGAATTTTTTTTGATGATCAGTAATGTTTGAATTCAAAAATTTTCGATGCGCCCCCTGGTTTTAGCCTTGCTAAAAAAAATGATTGAAAGTAATAAATGGCAGCGCCCATAATTGAAATGGGCATTCACATAAATCATATTCTTTATAATTATCCCACCCGAATCAATATATTCCTGACATCTCATAAATATTTTGCCTAAAGCTTTTGAACTGGGACCAAATCAATATTCCTGCAATTTTGTAAATTTTTTCCTACAAACATTACCATTTTACAAAAAGGCGATTGATTGTGAATAGCCAATATGAACAAAATTTTAAAATGATTTATAACTCGGACTCGCCATTAAAAAAATGAAAGTTTTGGGTAAATTAAAAATATTTATATTAATGGATAAAAGAATTTGAATTTTGTTCCACTTTCAAAAACACTTCAGTTTTATTATTTTTTTTTAATTCATAAGTTCTACTGCCTAGAAAGCCTTTTTATTGCCACGATGGTTTATGGGTGCAAGGTTCCTGAGATCATACATAGGTAATTCCCCTATTCTGACTATTTATTATAATAGAAATTAAAAACCAGAAAACAGATTCTGGAGCCCAAAACGACCAGCAATTTTAACTTTGATTTATTTTTAAAATTTTTCACTAGTCAGGCGTCGGGGGTGAGGCCAAAAATGTAAGGGATCGAGTTGACTAGTACAAAATGATCCTCATTGTATATTCACTATACTCTTAATAAATACAAAATTAAATAACAACAATTTTCAAATAATCCGATCCAAATTGAGTCAAAGGCTTAAAAAGTCCGAATAATTTCAAAGGTTCTTAATTTCTTCTTTAAATTGAACTTTCCATTTACGTAGGCTTACTGTTGAAATCTTTAACATTTCAGCAATGTCACGTTCAATCATTTTTGGATTTTTTCCTTTTATTTTGGCATATTTCTTCAAAATTTCAATTTTGTTTACATCAGAAATTTTATTGCTGACAGAAAAGCCGAATTCACGCTTCCATATATAAATTCTGGCGGTAGAAACAAATAAATTTTTTGCAATTTTATCATCGAGTTCTTGCATTGAAATGTTTTTGAGTTTTGCTTTTTTACATTTGCTTTTTATTTCATCAAATTGTTTTAAAATTTGACGTTTTTCTAACTCAGAAAACTTTTCTCGACGTAGACCCAATTCTTTACTCCATTTATAAATTTTTCTGCGACTTACACCCAAACCATTTGATATTTTTGTGTCAATTTGATTCCATTCTTTGTTTGAGTGTGCGCCTGTTTTTTCCCGATAATTTTCTTTCATTTCCCAGAATTTTTGAATAATTTTCAATTTTTGCTGATCAGACTCAATTTTTTCACATTCATTGGAATCATTTTGCTGTTGATCAACACTCTCATCTTGATCTGGCGCTGAATTGTTTTCGTCTTCCGACCAATTTTCAGCATAAATTTCATCAAATTTCTGTTTCAATATTTCAGCCTCAATATTTTTCTGATCAGAAGTGTTTGGAGCTTGTCCGTCTTGAACTTCTTCTTTAACATGACGACAGTTACTTTCATCGTCCCAACCTTTTCCAAATATTTCATCAAATGATTTGTAAAGTTTTGGTGGCCCTTGCCCGCCTTCGCCCACAGATACAGCATTTTTGATCAAATTCGTTGCAGAAATCAAGGAAATAATAATTAATCGCCAAACTATCATTTTCTTTCTTTAAATTTTATAGAAAATGTTAATATTTTTAGTAATAAACTAGTTTTTGTCAATAAAAGTCAATGTTTATTAATCCAACGCTTTTTATTGGTTTCTTGAAAAGATCAATTCGTTCAAAGGAAAAATTCTTTAAATAAAAACTAATAATTACATGTAATAATATATTATTTTGTATTTAGAAAAATCGAATATTTGCGCGGAAGCAATTATGAAAAGCCATAGGCCCTCAAAGTTGGCCAAAACCATAGGGAAACCTTTTTGTCAAAATTTGTAGAAAATTTTGCATTCTAAAATTGTATATTCACTATACTCTTAAGCAAATACAAAATTAAATAACAATAATTTTCAAATAATCCGATCCAAATTGAGTCAAAGGCTTAAAAAGTCCGAATAATTTCAAAGTTTTTAATTTTTTCTTTAAATTGAACTTTCCATTTACGTAGGCTTATTACGGAACACCCAAAAAATTACAGAACACGGAATACGGACAGACCAAAAATAAGGAATTTTACGGAGGAACACGGAATACGGTACGGACGACATCCCGGAACGAGACGAGATTCTCGAGAAATTGTCTCGACATCTTGTATCGAATAATCAATTATTTTGAAGGATCTGCAAAATTAGAAAAAATAAAAATTTGATTTGTTTTAAAAAACTTTTTAACCAATATACATAATCACACAATCCCTATGAATTTTTTTGGACCGATTCGAATCAGGGTTGTCTGCCTCGAGTCTGGCAAAATCTTCAGAGCAGAGTTTTTTGCAGGTTTAATCTTTAAACCGGGTTTTAAATGGTTTTAAATTTTTGAAAAGCCTATCGTTGGATCCGTTGGTTTAAAATGGTTTATTTATTGAAAATTGTCTGAAAATGTTCTTTAAAACCCTGATTACAAATTCGGCCATTTTGAATTTATTTTTAATTTAAAGAGCTAGAAAATAAAAAATTATCAAAATTCTAAATAAATAATAAATTACTATTTTAATTTTAAAAAATTTGCCTTTGAACGATTTGGTCTTTACAGGAAAGTAATATAAAGCATTATTTGATTTGACACGTTTTTCAATAAATAATGCACAAAATATTTTTATGAATTACATAAATAGTTAATTGAAAAAAGCATTCAATTAATTTCCTAACGAAGGCAAATAACACCATCAGACTAATATTAGCTAAAATTGTGATTAAAACTTAGTCTAAAATATTATTTAATTAAAAGAATTTGGCTTCGAACAATTTGACTTTTTAAGAAAAAAATATAAATCATTGAATTACCGTATTTCCTAAAATAGAGCCCCCGGGGGCTCTATTTTTCAACCAATAATTTTATCACAATGTTTGCACTGTGCGGTGGTAGATTTGCCGAACCCAATGCGCGTAAATAATGCCACCAGGAGGAAAAATCGTGCGTTTTTGCACTCATTACTGAACTAATGGTAAATAAAATGCTAGATTTAATGAAATTAATGTAATAAAATAATATGCCAACAAAAAAAGAATTGTGCAGTTTGCATTCATAATTTTAAAGAACTAATTTGATTTGAAATTAGAAAAAACAAAATGCCAAAATTCATTTTACAAAGTCTAATTTTAGTCGTGTTTCCCATATCCGACTTTCGAAATTATTTTCGAAAAACAGCCCATTTTCTCGAAATTCGAAAATCGAAAGAAAAAAACGTCGAAAATCGAAAGACAGCCCTGATAACTAGTGCTAAGATTTTTAGAATTTATCCTATTTTTCTGCAACTTTGTTATGCTGAGTTATGCACGAAAAACATGTTTTTAGTAGAAAATTCGTCGTTTTAACGATCATATCGGTCTTAAAAATACCTATTTTGGGGTTTTCGATCATAAAATAGGATCCTATTTCAGGTATTTGAAGATTTTTGAGCATATTTTGGCATATTTGGCGACTTTACCCGGCGTAAACTGGGCCCAACCTATTTTTGCGTCTTTTTATGAGTTTTGTGCTATTTTCATGAACTTTTTGACATTTTTGTCGATCAATGAAATCATTTTGATCAGTTGAATCAGCTTCATTTTCTTCAATAAATACATTGTCGTCTTCTGACCAATTTTCATCAAACATTTCATCAAATCTTTCCCTTATTTTTCTATTGGCAAAACTTTCAAAATGATCAGAAAAGCTTTGTTCATTTGGATTGGCCTGATCAGTTGATTTATTCTCAACTTCTGTTGTCTGTGTTTCCATTTTATGCCATTCTTTGGTTTCTGTAAATTCCGGCATTTCCGCGTCTCAACCTTTTCCAACTATGTCAGGGTTATTGCTCAATATATAGTTTATACTTTTGTTGCCGAAAAAAAGACAAATTTTGTGCAAAATCTCATTAATTCCATAGTTTGTGGGAAGAAAATGGCATTTGTGTGTTGAGAATGGTATGATGAATTAGGTGAGAGAGAATAAATAATCTGCCAATCAATTGGCCATTTTCATAATGATTTGTTATTAATCTTTCAGTGAAAAACTTAAATAGTTAGTTAATTGTAGTTTGAACAAGCATTCAATTAATTTCCTAACGCAAATAAAATCATCAGATTAATAAATAACTAAAATATTCCTTTTTTTAATGTAAAATTTGGTTTTGAAAAGCAAAATATTTAATTACTTCATTCTAAAATAGAAAATGAAATGTCTCCTATTAATTATTATTTTATTCATTTCAACGAATTTGATCAAAAATGCTAATTCTGTGGGTGAAGTCGGACAAGAATCAAAACTTTACAAAACATTTGATGAAATATTCGGAAAAGGATGGGCCGATGAAAGTAATGATTCAAAAGACTTGAATTGTCGTCGTCATGTTAAAGAAGAAGTTCAAGACGGACAAGCTCCAAACACTTCTGATCAGAAAAATATAGAGGCTGAAATATTAAAACAGAAATTTGACGAAATTTATGATGAAAATTGGTCGGATGACGAAAACAATTCAGCGTCATCAGCGGATGATCTTGATCAGGAAAATTCTAAGTCTGATCAAAATAACTCAACTAACCAAAATGAGTATGTTGATGAACTGCAAAATGATTCCAATAAATGTGAAAAAATTGAGTCTGATCAACAGAAACGTGAAATTATTCAAAAATTCCGTATAATGAAAGAAAATTATCGGGAAAAAAACAGGCGCACACTCAGCCAAAGAATGGAATCAAATTGAGAGAAAAATATCAAATGGTTTGGGTGTAAGTCGCTCAACAATTTATAGATGGATGATGGAATTTGGCCTAAGTAGAGAATCAAAATTTAAATCAAAGTTTTCTGACTTAGAAAAAACGTCAAATTTTGAAACAATTTGATGAAATAAATAGCAAATGTAAAAAGGCAAAACTCAACATTTCAATGCAAGAACTTGATGAGAAAATTGCAAAAAAATTTGGCGTTTGTAGACGAACAATTATTGAATGGAAGCGCAAATTTGGCCTTTCTGTCACTTTTAAAAGGTTTTCTGAAGCGACTAAAATTGGAATTTTGAAGAAATATGCCGAAATAAAAAGAAAGAATCCAAAAATGACAAATGCCGTTATTGCTGATATGTTAAAGATTTCAACAGACAGCCTTCGTAATTGGAAAAAACAATTTAAAGAAGAAATTAAGAATCTTTAAAAATAAACGGACTTTATAGCCCCTTGACTGAACGTGAAGATGCTATTATTTCTGGGACTGGTAATACCTTTTTAAAATAAAAAAAAAGACAATGATTTGAATTCTTTAATAATTCCATTTGAAAATTGTTGTTCATTTGTTTTTAAGAATATATTGAATAGGTTTAGTCAGCGAATCATTCATGCTTTACAAAAAAAATGTTACCTATCTTTTTGTTTGGGATATTGAAAAAATATGCCAGAATGGGATGATTCTTGAATGAGTGATTAAGATGTGTTTAAAATCTTAATAAGCAGTTTAAAAAGCCAAAATAGTTTCTTAAAAGACCTAAATAGTTTTAAAAGTGCCAGATCCAGGGATGTAAACTGGTCAAAAAATTTTTCGTGATAAATATTAATCAAAATTATTTTTGTGATAAAAATTTCAATTCAAACGCAATTCAGTCATATTTTTGCACGATTGACTTTTAAATGTTTAGCAATGTTCTGCTCAATTTGTGGCCATTCTTTTGCTGAAAATTTTCCTTTGCTTAAATTCGTCTGTCATTGCGTGGAATTTGTCGATAATTTTACGTTTCCGCTCATCTTTTGCAATATTTTCGTTTGAAGACATTTCGTTCTGTTCCTCCAGACTGTGTGAGAGGATTCTGATCAGTTGAATTGGGTTCAATTTGTCCAAAGTGATCAAACTCTGTGTGAGGTAAATTCTGATCAGTTGAATTGGGTTCAATTTGTCCAGAGAGATCAGACTCTGTGAGAGGAGGATTCTGATCAGTTGAATTGGGTTCAATTTGTCCAAAATGATCAAACTCTGTGTGAGGAAAATTCTGATCAGTTGAATTGGGTTCAATTTGTCCAAAATGATCAAACTCTGTGTGAGGAAAATTTGAATTGGGTTCAATTTACAAACAATTTCAAATGTGTCGAAAACACAAACAATTCAATAATATGACCCTAACGAAAACACGTTTCAAAGGTGACGAAAACACAAACAATCACAAAGCAAGTCAAATGTGTGGAAAACACAAACAATACCAAAATTTGACTCTAACAAAACACACAAGCAGGTCAAACTGTGAAAATCACAAACAATACAGTGTAAGGTGAGATATGGCCAAAGGACAAAATCCATTGGTCCATAAAGGATACACGTGAAACCCCTTCCCCCCCCCCCCCCGCCTTTCCCTCCTCCTGGTTGCATTTCCGTTCCATCTCGCCGCTCGCATTTCCGATTTCCCACCACTCATCAAATCTACATTCCGATCTGCCCCAACACCGTAAGTTATGTCCCACCCCGCGGCTAATGGATTCCAACCTCTATAAATGGAGCACCGATCACAATAGAAGGGATCATCCTTCCTTTCAGTCTCTCCCCTCAAGCTCACCCTCCCCATCCAGTCCCCACCCCAGCCAACTTAGTCCCTCTCTCTTTCTCTCTGATGTCGTTTCGATCAGTGTTATTGTGGCAGTTTATTGCAAATGGAAATAAACTCTAAACCACAGTTTGAGGCTAATTGGTGGGAAGGTGCGCGCATTCCCAAACTCCCTCCCCTCAGGCCCAACACGTTCACTACAGTAATTTGCCCTATTAAAAACACAAAGCAAGTCAAATGTTTAGAAAACGCAAACAATTTCAAATGTGTCGAAAACAAAAACAATCAATACTATGACCCTAACGAAAACACAAACCATTTCAAATGTGTGGGAAAACACAAACAATACAGTAATTTGCCCCTATTAAAAACACAAAGCAAGTCAAATGTGCGGAAAACACAAACAATACCAAAATTTGACTCTAACAAAACACACAAAGCAATTCAATAATATGACCCTAACGAAAACACAAACTATTTCAAAAGTGTGGAAAACACAAACAATACAGTAATTTGCCCCTATTAAAAACCCAAAGCAAGTCAAATGTGTGGAAAACACAAACAATACCAAAATTTGACTCTAACAAAACACACAAAGCAGGTCAAACTGTGAAAAACACAATCAATACAGTAATTTGCCCCTATTAAAAACCCAAAGCAAGTCAAATGTGTGGAAACCACAAACAATTTCAAATGTGTCGAAAACACAAACAATTCAATAATATGACCCTAACGAAAACACAAACCATTTCAAAAGTGTGGAAAACACAAACAATACAGTAATTTGCCCCTATTAAAAACCCAAAGCAAGTCAAATGTGTGGAAAACACAAACAATACCAAAATTTGACACTAACAAAACACACAAAGCAATTCAGTAATATGACTCTAACGAAAACACAAACCATTTCAAAAGTGTGGAAAACACAAACAATACAGTAATTTGCCCCTATTAAAAACCCAAAGCAAGTCAAATGTGTGGAAAACACAAACAATACCAAAATTTGACTCTAACAAAACACACAAAGCAGGTCAAACTGTGAAAAACACAATCAATACAGTAATTTGCCCCTATTAAAAACCCAAAGCAAGTCAAATGTGTGGAAACCACAAACAATTTCAAATGTGTCGAAAACACAAACAATTCAATAATATGACCCTAAAGAAAACACAAACTATTTCAAAAGTGTCAAAAACACAACCAATACAGTAATTTGCCCCTATTAAAAACACAAAGCAAGTCAAATGTGTGGAAAACACAAACAATTTCAAATTTGACACTAACAAAACACACAAAGCAGGTCAAACTATGGAAAACCCAAATAATGCAATAATTTGCCCCTATTAAAAACAAAGCAAGTCACCAGAAACTGGTTTTTCTAAAACGGAGCAAGATGGTGTTCCGGAAAGTCTGTATGGACCAGAATTAGGTTTCGGAGCACCAGAATTTGTTATTTGATGTTCTGGAAATCCAAAATGCACCAGAATTTGCTGTTCCGGAAAGCCAGCTAAACCAGAATTAAAAAATCAGACTATTTTCAAATGCCTATTCATTTTAACAATAGCTAACGGTTTACTTTATCAGAAAGTACTTATGTTCATTTTGATAACTTTTGGCTTAAAAAAGTTATGGGAAAAGTGCTTTCTTATTTTCGGACCAAAGGGGGACCGGCGGCGATCGTTTCAGTGCCTACACTTCAGAACGGCACACTTCAGTGACCACACTTCAGTGCCGGCACGCTTCAGTGCCAGCACGCTTCAGTGCCGGCACACTTCAGTGTCGGCACACTTCAGTGCCGGCACACTTCAGTGCCGTACACTTTAGTACCAGCATTTTTTTTCTGAAAAAATGCAGGAATCACGTGCAATTAGGCTCAGGCCTAAACCTAAGCTAGTTTAGGCCTAAGCCTAACGAACCCCAGGCCAGGGTGGCTTAGGCCTAAGCCTAACGAACCCCTAAATCTCTAACTTTTCTCCAGTCATTCTATTCGGCGTTGGAGTTGGATTGTTGTTTAATATTTGATATTTATTACTGTTGTATTTTGACAAAAAGCTTGTTCGGATATTTAAAAGATCAGCTTTAAGTCTTGATGGTGCATGCCAAAACATTAGAAATAGAAGTGATGTGAATAATTATAATTTAAAATAATTTTTTTCTTTAATATGTATGATTCGTAGGCGCCAAAATAAATTTTTTGTGTGGGCACTGAAGTGTTTCGGCACTGAAGTGCGCCGCCACTGAAGTGTACCGGCACTGAAGTGTGCGGCTCTGAAGTGTGGGCACTGAAATGATGCGTACCGAAGGTGGACCCCTTTGGGTTTTTCACAGGCATGGTCATGGATACAAATTTTTAAATCCGTATCCGGATAATCCGCGCCTTTTGTATCCGTGTCCGTTTGTATCCGTCTAATTTTTCGAAATTCCTATCCGTTATCCGGATATTCGCGGAAATACAGCGGATATATCCGGATAAGTGGCTTTTTTCATATCCGAATCCGCCCCATTTTTCAAATTCTGTATCCGTATCCATCCATATCCGGATATATCCGCGGATATCCGGATATCCGTGACCATGCCTGGGTTTTTCATCAACAACATTTTTTGGACGCTAAATCATCAGGAAAAAGCCTGGTATTTTCGGGCTTTGGTTTACTTCTAAAGTCCTTTTTTCTTATTTTCAACAATTTAAACCGTTCAAATATTTTCTATTGACAAATTCGTAATCAGCGTTCAAATATATATTATTTTAACAGCTTTTGAATTAACCCCTATAAAGTAGAAATTCCAAAAACTTTTTCCCACTAATTCCGACCTGCTGATCACGAACCTAGACTCTGTTTTTGTTTCTATTTTTTGGTTCACGCCTTCCTTAATTTCTGCAATCAATATATGCAAAAGGTTGGGACGCGGAGGTGCCGGAATTTACAGAAACCAAAGAATGGCATAAAATGGAAACCCAGACAACAGAAGTTGAGAATAAATCAACTGATCAGCACAATCCATTGAACATTATACAGATACCATATTTAGTGCCTATATGATTAAGTTTATGGCAATTGAAAATGGCTTATTGGTAAATTTTTTGATCGAACTCGAGCCTCGGCATTCTTTAAATATTTATTTGAAAAATCGAAAAAAATAATGTTAGCAAATTTTTTAAACAATATTGTAAATAATTTGTTTAAAAAATTGGTATTATTTAAATAAATAATATTATTGCCTGTATGTAAATATTTAATATTTTAATTGAAAAAATTGGCTTTGAACGATTTGATCTTTTCTGGAAACCAATATAAGCGTTGGATTAGTAAACATTGACTTATTTATTGGCAAAAACTAGTTTATTACTAAAAATATTAACATTTTCAATAAATTTAAAGAAAGACAATGAAAGTTTGGCGATTCATTATTTCCTTAATTTCTGTAACGAATCTGATCAAAATTGCTAATTCTGTGGACGAAAGCGGACAAGAACCAAAACTTTACAAAACATTTGATGAAATATTTGGAAAAGGATGGGACGATGAAAGTAATGATTCAAAAGAGTTGAACTGTCGTCATGTTAAAGAAGAAGTTCAAGACGGACAAGCTCCAATCACTTCTGATCAGAAAAATATTGAGGCTGAAATATTGAAACAAAAATTTGATGAAATTTATGGTGAAAATTGGTCGGAAGACGAAAACAATTCATCGCCAGATCAAAATGAGAGTGTTGAAGAACAGCAAAATGAGTCCAATAAATGTGAAAAAATTGGGTCTGATCAACAAAAACGGGAAATTATTCAAAAATTCTGGGACATGAAAGATAATTATCGGGCAAAAACAGGCGGTCACTCAGCCAAAGAATGGAATCAAATTGACTTAAAAATATCAAATGATTTGGGTGTAAGTCGCTATAAATTATATAAATGGATGAAAGAATTGGGTTTAAAAAAAGAAATAAAGTTTAAATCAAAATTTTCTGAGTTAGAAAAACGTCAAATTTTGAAACAATTTGTTGACATAAAACGCAAATGCAAGAAGGAAAAAATCAAAAACATTTCAATGCGTACACTCGATGAAAAAATTTCAACAAAACTGGGAGTTTCTAAAACTACAATTTATGAATGGAAGCGCAAATTTGGCTTTTCTGTCAGCAATAAAAAGTTTTCTGATCCAACAAAAATTGTAATTTTAAAGAAATATGCCAAAATAAAAGTAAAAAATCCGAATATGACAGATGCCGTTATTGCTGAAATGTTAAACATAGCATCAACAAGCATATATAAATGGAAAAAACAATTTATAGGAGGAAAAAAGAATCTCTGACGCGCAAATTTTCTTTTTCTAAAAAAAATCAATTCGATCATAAGTCTAAACCGTTGATTTTGTAATTTTACAAACAAAAAATTCAAACAATTTTTAATTATTTGTTTCCATAGATGCTACTGAAAGTGATAAAAAAATTACTCAGTCGGGATGGGGGCACTCAACTTTATCATTAAATTAATTGGAATTCAATATAAATGTCACTAAATTCAGAATCTTATTTTGCAACAAATTCACTGGACAAAGCCGAATCCGTAAAAGTAAAAGTGGAGGAATTGCAATCCAATTATCGTAGCCGGTGGGACAAAGATGAAGCCAAAGATTTGAAAATTCCAGCGCCAACAAACCTGGGACAAATGGCCATCACCAAATCGACAGGCAGAACACCCAGCTTAGACTAAACCCAATTCAACTGATCAGAATCCTCCTCTTACAGAGTCTGATCACTATGGACAAATTGAACCCAATTCAACTGATCAGAATCCTCCTCTTACAGAGTCTGATCATTCTCGACAAATTGAACCTAATTCAACTGATCAGAATCCTCTATGACTGCCTTAAAAAGTCCTAAATTCTGAAAGTTTAGCCTGAGTTGGTCATTCAGTTAATGCTGATTTGATCATTCAGTTTAAATGTCAAGAATATTAATTTAGTCCCGGTTCAAAAGTCCAGAAATCAGTAAACAACCTTTGATAATATTACATAGACACTAAATAAACATAAAATGCGATAGATCAGCACCTAAAATATACACCAAAACACCCGAAGGCAAAAATAGGTATTGCCTCACTATCAGTGTCAGCTTCACCTGATTCCTTTAGCCTGCTCCGAATATTTCATCAAATGTTTTGAGTGGCGTTTCCTCCAATTTTACTTTTACGGATTCGGCTTTGTCCAATGAATTTGATTATTTAGCTTTAATAAAATTAAAGAAAGTAATAAATGACAGCACACAAATGAAATGGCATTCATATACATATGTACATACATCCCAAAAAAATTCCCTTAAATCTTTTGAACCGGGACCAAATCAATGTTCCTGACATCTCCTAAATATTTGTACAATAATAAACATTATTTTACAAAAAAGCGATCGATTGGGAACTATATTAATCTTTATTTTAATAATGGCAAACGGTTGGTGTAATCTAAATAATAAATATTTTGAATAATTTAAAAGCTCCCCGGAGAAAGTTACGGAAAGCTCAGGAATGGAGGGCTGCGGGATAATTTTTTAAAAATTAAACGATATTGTTAGAAATAAAAAATAATTTACACAATCGGAGCTAGCGGTGTATTTTTTCATTTTTAAACCCGAAACTGAAAAAAGTACGCTGAAGAAATGGAAAAGTGAATTTAAGAATGCTGTAAAAAATGTGAATGATTGTTCTTTACAAAAGGATCTCGATCAAATAGCCCAAAAAAACTTCATTCTGATCAACAAAAACATGAAATTATTCAAAAATACTTAACAATTATAGAACAATTTAAGCAAAACGGCAAACATTCAAGCGACGAATGGGGAAAAATTAAAAGCTTAGTGTTGGTCTAACAACACTATTAAAATGGAAAAAAGAAAGTGGAATAAGCATAAAATTGCATTCAAAACAAGAAAAAGTGGGAAACTCAAGCACTTGATGAAATTCAAATTGTAAATCCGAAAATAAGAGAAGCTGATGTCGCTATGTAAATTGCAATTCAAAAATTAAGATCAAGATGTCGTCATAGTCTGTATAAACTTGAATTTTTATAAGGAGTACCCTACATAAAAATCACTCCCGTAAAATGTTAATTACTTTTTTATATAGCGAATTTAATACTTTTTGTAAAAAAATATTGCAATTCATTATAAAGCGTTGGAAAAAGGTGGGCGTCGGGAACGGGGTGGCGGGTACGGGGCAGCAGGCAATGTGAAAATGCAAATTGAAATGTGTACAAATTTCGGTACTTTTCGGTTATTGGCACACCTCGTTAAAAAATTTCATTACTTTTAAGCAAAAAAAAATTTTTTTAAAATTCTATATGTCAAAAAACATTTTAAAAAGGCCAAATCGTTTTTTTTACAAATCAATGACCAATCATTTGAATACTCCCCGGTTCTTAATTTCCTCAACCTTTAAACCGGCATTCTCTTCCACAGAATTTGGGTGAAATTACTGTCGTTTAAATTGCCTTTTCCATCTAACCAAAGTTCTTGCTCCACTTTTCAACATTTTTGCAATGTCCTTGTCACTAATTTTAGGATTTTTGTCCTTAATTTCATAATAACGTTTAATCAATTCCTTTCTTTTGCTGTGGGAGTGTTTGTTTGCAGCTGTAAATGAATTTTTAATTAATATAAATAAAATAATAAATTTGGGCTCAAAATACTCACGGATTTGGCCAAGTTCACGTTTCCACCTGGAAATTGTTCTAAAACTGAGGCCCAATTCTTTTGCGACAGTTTCATTTATTTCTTTGTATGATTTTTTGAATCCGTCCCGCGTTAATTCGGCTTTCATTTGATCAAATTTTTCGACCAAATTTTTTCGTTCTTCTTTTTCATAGAACTTTTGACTTAGGCCAAATTCTTTTTTCCATTTATATATTTTTGAGCGACTGACTTTTAAATGTTTAGCAATTTTCTCCTCAATTTGAGTCCATTCTTTAGCCGAAAAGTTTCCTTTTTGCTTAAATTCGTCTTTCATTGCGTGGAATTTGTTGACAATTTTACGCTTTTGCTCATCTTCAGCAATAGTTTCGCTTAAAGCATTTTCTTTCTGTTCTTCGCCATGTTTGACATTATTAAAGTGATCAGACTCTGTGAGAGGAGCATTCTGATCAGTTGAATTGGGTTCAGTCCAAGCTGATCAGTTGAATTGGGTTCAATTTGTCCAAGTTGGGTGTTCTGTCGGTCGATTTGGTGATGGACATTTTGTCCAAAATTTGTTGCCGCCGACGTTTTCAAATCTTCGGCTTTATCATTGTGCAACCATTCTTCTACGAATAATTCGTCAAATGTTTGGAGTGGCAATTCCTCCAATTTTACGGATTCGGCTTTGTCCAGTGAATTAGTTGCGAATAATGGCACAAAAATTAAAATCCAAAAATATTCCATTATTTTGCAAAATAATCTGAATTAGGGGCATTTATATGAAATTAAATAATTTTACAATTTAAACGTAAAATTCATATGAAAAAAAATTTGTCAATATTTTTGTGCTAAACAAAATTCCTTAGATTTTATAACAATATTAATAAATATTATTTAGCAGCTTCGAAAAATTGGTTGAAATAATAAATGATAGGCCCATAATTGAAATGGGGATTCTCATAAATCATATTCTTTAAAAATTATCTCACTCAAATCAATATTCCTGACATCTCATAAATATTTTTCCTAAACCTTTTGAACCGGGACCATTCTCTGGCATCTCATAAATATTTTTTTCCTAAACCTTTTGAACCGTGACTAAATCAATTCCTTACATTTTGCATATATCTTTCCTATAATGATCATTATTTATAAAAATTGCGACCGATTGTGAACTATAATAATCTTTATTTAACAATAATGGCGAACAGTTTTGAATAGCCAAAGGATTAAAAAGCTCTCAGGTGGAAAGTTGAACATTTTGCCACAGATGAAGTCGTAGCTCTTCCCAGAATTTTACAGATTACACAAAAATCCTAGCTAATATGTAATAATTATGTTTTAAACCAGGGTCCGATTTCAAAATTTTTAAAAGCAGCATCAGAACGTGAAAAAAGCAGCACTGGGCACCACAAAGCAGCAAATTCGCCATTTCATCATTAAACCCCTAAATTTGCGTTATATTTCTGGTTACAAACAATTGATTTGAGCAACTTCCTGTTACAAATTAGCATTTTTAGAGAGGACCAAAGGGACTGATCACCCCGGCAGGCGCTCTTTCGGGTAGAAAGCGTCCAACGGTCCCCCAAGCTCCCGAACAGGACCGGGATTCCCCCACCGGCCTTAAATGTCAGCACAACCCCCTGCGCACGCGTTTACTGGTAGCACCAGATGGGTTGGGACCGATCGAAGAGCTAAGTAATGGGTGAACGCAAGCAAGCGCGAGGTGAGTCACAAAAGCAGTCCCGTCTCGCCGGTCCCGTCCCGGCCAGTCTCGTCCCTCCCACAAATTTTTTGTTTTGTTTTTCGGACAGCAAAATGGATAAAATAAATAAATTTTGTAGACGAGCTTCTAGTGCTCCTTTCTTACCCATACCAAAATTTGGTGGAATTTGGAGAATTTTGAAAAAAATTGGTCTGAAGAATTTAAACATTTTAGCCTATAACTCATGAATAGTGGCAGTGATCAAAAAAAGGCTGCATTAATGGATGCATTATATTGTTTTCGGGGCGGTGAAAATTTGAAGAAAATCGCCGCATGTTTTACGCCCTAAAAGTTCGGCGTTGCCGATAGGCGAAGCCGAGAAAATTTTACAAAAATTGGAAATCATTGTTAAGAAAAGCACTGTTAAAACCTAAAAATTCTCTCCATTTAGAGGCCAAATTTTTGTGTTTACCCGATACCAGGCCGTAAGAAATCCATTTTTGATTTTTTTGATGGAATTTGTTAAGAAAATTGGTCCAAAAGTAAAAATTTTGCAGAACAAAAGGGTCACCCACTTGGTTTTTTCTTTAAAAAATTTTCGCCAGCTTAAGTATGTAAATTGTGTGGAAAAAGCGAAGAATTTTTGTCATAAATGACCATATCGCCAAACAATTGAAAATTAATGTCGCCATCTTTAATAATGCCCACTACCTCTAATAATGTCACCCTTTCTGAGGGGGTTGAAAAATAATGTCAACGGTGGACTTAAAAGAGTGAATACGGTATACGAACAGAAACCGCAGTTGATTCATGTCGACGAAAATGTCTGTGGAATCACAACAAACGGCTACTCATTATTTATATTTAATAAGAAAATTAAAGAACGAAAAATTCAATCATGAAATAACAAAAAGTTCCACTTAATCCAATCTCGAACAATAATAACATCTTCGCGTTGAGTCAAGGGCCTACAAAGACCGTATATTTTTAAAGGTTCTTAATTTCTTTGCTAAATTGAGCTTTCCATCTATTTAAGCTTCTTATTGAGATTTTTAACAAATCAGCAATGTAACAATCACTCATTTTTGGATTTTCCCCTTTTATTTTGGCATATTTCGTCAAAATATCTATTTTTGTGGCATGTGCAATTTTATTGCTGACAGAAAGGCCAAATTCGCGCTTCCATCGAACAATTGTGGCGGTAGAAACAAATAATTTGTTTGCAATTTTCTCATCAAGTTCATTCATTAAAATATTTTTGAGTTTTGTCTTTTTACATTTACTTTTTAATTCATCAAATTGTTTTAAAATTTTACGTCTTTCGAACTCAGAAAACTTTGACTTTGTTTCTTTTCTTAAACCCAATTCTTTGATCCATTTATAAATTGTTGCGCGACAAACCCCCAAACCATTTGATATTTTTCTCTCAATTTGATGCCATTCTTTGGTTGAGTGTGCGCCTGTTTTTTCCCGATAATTTTCTTTCATTTCACGAAATTTTTAATAATTTCCTATTTTTGCTGATCAGACTCAATTTTTCACATTCATTGGACTCATTTTGCTGTTCATCAACACTCTCATTTTGATCTGGCGCTGAATTGTTTTCGTCTTCCGACCAATTTTCACCATAAATTTCATCAAATTTCTGTTTCAATATTTCAGCCTCAATATTTTTCTGATCAGAAGTGTTTGGAGCTTGTCCGTCTTGAACTTCTTCTTTAACATGACGACAATTCAAGTCTTTTGAATCATTACTTTCATCTTCCCATCCTTTTCCAAATATTTCATCAAATGATTTGTAAAGTTTTGATTCGTGTCCTCGTTCGCCCACAGAATTGGCATTTTTGACAAAAAATGCTGCAGAAATCAAGGAAATAATTAATGGCTGAACTTTCATTGGCTGCAATTCCTTAAGAATTCTTTAAATTTATTTAAAATGTTAATAATTTTAGTAATAAACTAGTTTTTGTTAATAAAAATTAAATGTTTATTAATCTAATGATTTATATTGGTGTCCTGAAAAGATCAAATCGTTCAAAGCCAAATTCTTTTAATTAAAATATTAAATATTTACATGCAGACAATAAATATTAAAATTATAGGCCAAATTTTTTCAACAAATTAAAAAAATTGTCTAATATTATTTTTTTGGATTTAAAAAAAAAATATAATTGACTGTAAATATTTAATATTTTAATTAAACGAAACAATCCGTCAGAATATTGTTCTTTTTAAAACGATCTTTTCACGCCCAACATGTGCAATATGTACACGCGCAACACGTGTGTGCCCTACCCCAACACGCTACCAGACCCCAGTTTGAATGGAGATAGGGTGAATGTTTTTGCCAAAGCCCTCAATTATATCAATAATGTTTTTTGAAAGCTTAATTAGAACAAAGTGTGTCGTGAGAACGTTTAAATTTAAAAATTAATGTTTATTAATCTAATGATTTATATTGGTTTCCTGAAAAGATCAAATCGTTCAAAGCCAAAATTTTCAATTAAAATATTAAATATTTACATACAGGCAATAAATCTTATTTTATTTAAAATTAATAGGCCAATTTTTTTAAACAAATTATTTACAATATTGTTTAAAAAATTGGCTAACATGTGGCGAGGATGAAATGTGGTGCGGATATTGCCATGTTCGATATTATTTCGCTCTACCCTTATTGTCGTTTAGTTCCTGCTAGATAATAGCTTTTAAACATATAGAGCTTTCGATTGGTACCAAATTTATTTAGTTTTGTTAGCTCATGAAGAGTTATAGCACTTTAAACATCGCCGGCGCCGGATCGTGCGCGCCGAATCGTGGTGCTCCGGTCTTAGATGGTTTGCTAAAAGTTATGGTCGTCTCTCAGAAGACTTTGATGTATCCTTTATTGTCTGTGCACGTTGGTGGTAGGTTCTGTTTCCGCTTTGCTTGATGTGCGAAGAAAGCGATCTGTAATTTGTTCGGGCCAAAGATATGAGGAGATGTGAACATAATCAGGAGGAGCGGTCTCTTTTAGGCACGAAGAAGGCGTTGGATTTGGGGTTAAGGTCGTCCGATTTTATCGGGCTTACCATTTTAAAAAGTTTGATAGCCTATTGTTCAATGGCTATGTGAGGATGTTTTTTAAGAATGATCGCAAAGTTGGGGCTGCACAGTTTATGAGGCAATTTTCGATGAGTAATAATCTTAGCAAAAACAAAATAATTAAAAGTGCGGATGAATGATACAGGATGACCTCCTTTTGAAGTCGGAACCAATATTGTTAAAAGATAATAGGACGATGCATGTGGCGTTTAAGAAAAAGGGTCCTTTCGTCAAAGAACACAGAGTTTCAAATATCGTTTTGTCTTTGTGTTAAGAATGCAAGACAGTTTGAAAAACCCTTAGTAGACGGCTACACAGTTCAGATTGCCGTTAAGCCAAATAAAGTTTTAAATGTATTTTTTATGGTGACCAATGATCGTTCATTCCCCCCCCCCATTCAATTGTTTTCCCCAACGAACAACTGTTCAGGCGGCGGTCCCATTTTATTCCCGAATAAAAAAATTGAAATAATTAAAATTTCGACAAAATACAGTTAAAAATAAAATCATAGCAATAACATTTCAAACTAAATAAAAAAAGAATTAAAGCCCAGTCAGAAAATAAAGAAAAGAATATGCCCGGAAATTGAAGTGATTAATGCCCAGAAGAAAAATTGGAGGAAAAGTTAATCGATTGGTTGCCCAGAGGCAAAGAGCCAATTGGGGCGAAGAAAGAGGAAGGAAATTGGAGAGAAAATGCCCAAGACAGTAAATCGAAAAAGTGTGCGTCTTTAAGAAAGGAAAGAATTGAATGAGAAGGTGGAACGCCAGATGATTAAAAAAGCGTCAAAACGTCAAAAAGGGGCCATCAAACGGCAGTGGCCACGGACGATTGCTGAAAACAGTTGGATTGAAAGATCCACCGATGGAATTGTGAAAAAGTGGACTTACAACGGCCAATGATGCCAAATTGGGGCTGACGCTTTTTCGAGCTCCCCGAATGATCGAATCGCGACGAGTGCGATGAAAGGCACGCTCGCGTCTCGCCTAACAATTGGAATGAAAAAGGGAATAACCAAAAAATTGGAAAGTGGGTAACTAAATACTATTCCGGAAATGCAACGGAGAAAAACAGAAAAGAAGATGCCGAGGGCAAACCCGCCAAAAACTAAAATGAGGGTAAGGAGCAGAAATGTGTTGTCAATGACGGTGACGTACTGCTCGAATGTGTTGGGATTAAGGCCGGGATTTACACATAGATCCGGAGCCGTATACATAACCGGAGTGTAGCAAATTTTCGGAACGGGACACGGAATGGTACAAACAGAATTTGCTTTGAATTCCCATATGGGATTAGTCATTTTGGAAAGTGGAGATCGGTTACTAAAATGAAGAAAAAACTGAAAATTGGCAATTAATAGGCAAAATTAAGAATGAAGTAACGACTGCGAAAGTTGTGATGGATAAAAAGGATGGAAGGAAAAGGTGGAACCCACCGCCCGCCCACTTTATTCAAATTAGAGAATTCAAATGAAATTGCTGCAGCTGCACCTTAGTTCAACCAATTTCTTTCTCTGTGCTTCGGTCTCTCTCTCTCTTTTTCTCCGGAGGCTGTTCATATGCCGCTCTCTCTCTTTCTTCGAAGGACCGTTGATCAAAACATCTAAAGGGCTGACAGCCGCACTTTCTGCCCCGAGGATAACAAACTCCGTCCGTTGAACTGTGGGTTCAAGGCCGCGACTGTGTTAATCATTTTTTCCGATTTTCTCTGAACATTTATGCAAAAATTTCCTTGAAAAAAATCAAATCCCGTACCCGGATTCAACAAATGTTTGTGTCTTTAAAAATTTCCCAATCACTTTCTTTAGGCCTTTGCCCATTATGTTTATTAAAAGTGTTTTGGTTTTGTACAAATTTTTGGTAAAGGCAGACCAAAAAATCAAAAACAAAAAAACTCAAGACTTTTGGGCAAATTTTGTTTGGGTCCAAATTTCCGGTCTCTACTATAAATATTATTATTTGTATTTGTATTTAAGAAATAGAATGTTTCCGATTTAAATTTTATATTGCCTGTAATTATTTAATATTAAAAGAATTTGGCTTTGAACGATTTGATCTTTTCAGTAAATCAATATAAAGCATTGGATTAATAAACATTCGCATTTTATTGACAGAAAACCAGACCACTAAAATTATTAAAATTTTCAATAAATTTAAAAGAAAAGAAATGAAAGTTTGGCCATTTATTATTTCCTTAATTTGTGCAGCAATTTTGATCAAAAATGCTGAATCTGTGAGCCAACCAAAACTAAATAAAACATTTGATGAAATTTTTGGAAAAGGTTGGGACGCCGAAGTGCCGGAATTTACAGAAACCAAAGAATGGCATAAAATGGAAACACAGACAACAGAAGTTGAGAATAAATCAACTTGTCAACCCAATCCAAATGAACAAAGCTTTTCTGATCATTATGAAAGTTTTGCCAATAGAAAAATAAGGGAAAGATTTGATGAAATGTTTGATAAAAATTGGTCGGAAGACGACAATAAATTTAATGAAGAAGATGAAGCTGATTCAACTGATTGCATTGATGGACAAAAATGTCAAAAAAAATGGCGACCCTGGCACAAAACTCATAAAAAGTCGGAAAAACGTTTATTCTGATCAGCAAAAGTGCGAAATTGTTGAAAAATATAATTCATTGGCAGATCAATTTAAATTAAAAGGAAAATATTCAAAAAAAGAATGGGATAAAAATTATACCAAAATTTCGATGACTATCGGTGTCAGTTATAGAACGATTTTAAAATGGAAAAAAGAGTTTGGACTAACTCATAAATTGCAATCAGATAAAGAAAGAATAGAAAAACTAAAACAATATTGTGAAATTAAAAGAGGCAATCCGAAAATTAAAGAATTCGAAATAGCAGAAATGCTCAAAATTAATAAAAGAACACTGAATCTATGGAAACGGGGACCTAAGAATGATTGTTCTTTACAAACGGAATTCGATCAAATAACCATTGGAAATTGTCGAAAATTTCATTCAACCCAAGAAAAAATTGAAAAACTAAAGAAATATTGTGAAATTAAAAAAACCAACCCAAAAATTAAAGATTTAGAAATAGCGGAAAGTTTAAATATTGGAGGAAGCACACTGAAGCAATGGAAAAGGGAACTTAAAAATAATACTTTAAAAATGCAAAACGATTATTCTGTTGACCAAATAAACATTGGACAAAAAAGCTGAATATCGTGGAAAGAAATGAGTTGATTAAGAATTCAAAAATTTATTTGTAAAAAACATTGCTTTTAATTAAAAATTGTTGCTTATTGACCTTTTTATGAAAAAATTTGGTGTCAAATCTCTTTTCCTTTTATCATTTAAACTGATTGGCAGCCGCATTTTGCAACAAAGTTTGTTTTTTTAAATATTTACGTTGTTCAAAACCGAGAATTTTTGCACTATAATTATTTAATCGCAAAACAAATAAATGTGAGTAAATCTTAAAGCTTGAAAAATTTGTTTAAATTATTATTGTTGGCCAAGTCGGCCTCGAAACTCGGCACCGTTCAGTGCGCCCACACCTCCGAGTTCACCACCGCGCTAAGTTCGCCCCGGAGACGAATGTCGGTGAAGCGATCGAAGCCGTCAAGTCGATGGGTGCCTGGAGATGTTTTTTGGAAAATGAATTTTTGTAATTTTGTTTTGAACTCGGGCGATGGGTGCCTGAAGATGTTTATGAAGGCCGAGTTAAAGCGGGCCGGAATCAAAAATTCTTACCACAATCAAATAAATGAAACTGTCGCAAAAGAGTTGGGCCTCTGTTTTACAACAATACGTTTGGAAACGTGAACTGTGCCAAATCAACAAAATGTTCCCATTCTTTTTGCATATTTTGGTTTTAACCCGGTAGACTCATTTTTTAGTTTTAAAGTGATGAGAATTGTAAACATTAAATTTTTAGGAAGGTTATGCCCAGAAAACTGAAAAAGCCATCCAAACCGATCCAAATATTAAAATGGCAATCTTCAAATTGGCTTATGGGCCCAATACTTTTTTAAGAAGTATCAAGCGGCTTAGCTTATGGTTACAAAAAACCCTTTTCATTAAGCGCTTTCGAATAATACCGACTTTGTCTTGTAAAAATACATTAAACTTTAAATAGTCAGGATCCAATTTTGCTTATTTGGCCAAATGCCACTCGGCGAAATGTCCACACTAGGGCGGTAGTTTAGGCATAAACCTAAGCTAGCTTAGGTTTAAAGCTTAGGTTGCTTAGGCTTAGCTCAGGCATAAACCTAAGATAGCTCAGGCTTAGCCCTAGGATTAAAAGCTATTCTTATGCACGGATAGTCTACATTTGTGCCGGAATTATACTAGGGTCCACTTTTTGCACACTTTTAAATTTTGAAGAATAATCCGCTGAAAAATTGGCTTGCTAACAATAGTTTAATATAGCCTGCAATTATTTTATATTTTGATTTAAAGAATTTGGCTTTGAACGATTTGATCTTTTCAGGAAATCAATATAAAGCATTGGATTAATAAACATTGTCATTTATTGGCAAAAAAACTAGTTTATTACTAAAATATTAACATTTTCAATAAAATTCCTAAGGAATTGCAGCAATGAAAATTTGTCGATTAATTATTTCTTTAATTTATGCAATATTTTTGATCTAAAATGGAAATTTGTGGGCGAAGGCGGACAAGAATCAAAACTTTACAAAACATTTGATGAAATATTTGGAAAAGGATGGGATAATGAAAGTAATGATTCAAAAGACTTGGAACTATCGTCATGTTAAAGAAGAAGTTCAAGACGGACAAGCTCCAAACACTTCTGATCAGAAAAATGCTGAAACATTGAAACTGAAATTTGATGAAATTTATGCTGAAAATTGGTCGGAAGACGAAAACAATTCAGCGCCAGATCAAGATGAGAGTGTTGATCAACAGCAAAATGAGTCAAATAAAAGTAAAAAAATTGAGTCTGATCAACAAAAACTTGAAATTATTCAAAAATTCCGTGAAATGAAAGACGCTTATAGGCAAAAAAGACACACCAAAAAATGGGTACAAATTGAGGCAAAAATATCAAATGGTTTGGGTGTTGGTCGAACAACAATTTATAAATGGATCAAAAAATTGGGTTTAAGAAACAAAAAAAAGTCAAAGTTTTCTGAGTTAGAAAAACGATAAATTTTGAAACAATTTGATGAAATAAAAAGCAAATGTAAAAAATCAAAACTCAAAAATATTTTAATGAATGAACTTAATGAAAAAATTGCAAAAAAATTTGGTGTTTGTGGCAGAACAATTCGTGAATGGAAGCGCGAATTTGGCCTTTCTGTCAGCAATGAAGTTTCTAATGCAACAAAAATTGGAATTTTGAAGAAATATGCCAAAATAAAAGGGAAGAATCTGAAAATGACAGATGCCGTTATTGCTGAAATGTTAAAAATTTCAACAGTAAGCCTACGTATTTGGAAAAAACAATTTAAAGAAGAAATTAAGAACCTTTGAAATGTACGGACTTTGTAGGCCATTGACTCGATATTTGTCTGGAATTGGATTTTGAAATTTTTGTTAAAAAAAAATATTAAATGGTTTGAGTTGAGTGTTGGTTGCACAAAATTGTATAAATAGATCAAAAAATTGGGTCTAAGCCGAATAACAATAAATCAAAGTTTTGTGAGCTCGAAGTATTTTAGAACAATTTTGTGAGATTAAAAGCAAATGTAAGAAGGCCAAATTCAAAAACATTTCAATAGGAGAACTCGATGATAAAATTGCAAAAAAAATTGGGCATTTGTTACCAATTTTAAAATAAAAGGAAGAACCATAAAAAATTACGGACATTCTAGTCCATTGAATTGGGATTGTTTTATTTGAAATATTTTAATTTTCATTATTGTGAGCAAAACTATACACATTATTTGGGTGTTTATCGGCGAGTGGCCACGCCTTCTACAGCTCTTAATCACGCACTGCCCAAAATTGGTTTCCGGACATTTCGCACATTGGACATTTCGCACACTGGGGAGTGCGAAATGTCCAATGTGCGAAATGTCCGTTTGCAAAATTTCAAATGTGCGAAATGTCCAATAGCCCCCAATATTGGGTTGAAAGGTCATTGAAGTTGCATTTGGTTGTCAAGCGGTTGGAATAGAGTTTTGGCAAAAACTCCAACACATTTTAAAATGAAGAGATTTGCAACTTTTAAAAACCAGTAATTTTGTAGATTTTACAAGATTTGGTAAGAAAATTGGTCTAAAAATTGCTAAATTGAATTCGAGGCAGAAATGGGGCAAAAATGTGAAACTCACCCCCCAATTTCTGTGAACATCTATGGAGTGCGGAAAATTTTCTAAAAACTTAATTTTGTTTAAAAGATATTCCATATATTTAATTTGAAATTCAAAAACGTCAATTTATCGATTGGAATTTTAACTAAAAATGTAAGTCGCTATAAATTATATAAATGGAGTAAAAATTTGGGTCTAAGTCGAGAAACAAAGGTTAAATCAAAGTTTTCTGAGTTAGAAAAACGTGAAGTTTTAAAACAATTTGATGAAATAAAAAGCAAATTTAAAAAGGCAAAACTCAAAAATATTTCAATGCTTGAACTCGATGATAAAATAGCAAAATAAATTGGGCGTTTTTAGAGATACAATTTATGTATGGAAGCGCAAATTTGGCCTTGCTGTCTGCAAAAAGTTTTCTAATGCAACAAAAATTGGAAATTTGAAGAAATATGCAAAATTAAAAGGAGAAAATCCGAAAATGAGTGATCGTGACATTGCTGATTTATTGAAAATCTCAATAAATAGTTTAAAAAGATGGAAAGCTCAATTTCAAAATGAAGTTACGAACCTTTGAAAATATACGGGCTTTGTAGTCCCATGACTCAACGCGAAGATGTTATTTGTTTGGGATTGGATTAATTGGAACTTTTTTGTTTTTAGGAGTTAAATTTTTCGTTCTTTAATTTTCTTAAATGTATAAATCTAAACAATGGTTATCTGTTTGTTGTGATTTCCAAAAAAAAATTTCTTTTATTTACCTTTACAAATTTTAAGACAAAATTGCTACGATTTTTACAAATTCATTTACTCTAATCCCGAATTATTGAGGAATTGTTGGTAAATAGAGACCGGATTTAACCGTCCGTGATTTCAATCGAGTTTCTCGAAAAAGCACTAAGTTCTCGTAAAATTTGTCGATCGAGATTTACCGAGATTTCGATCGAGAATCTCGATCGGTCAAGTCTTTCAACATTCATTGATGTGGGGCAAGGAAATATTTGAAGACCTTCACCACAAAAAACTTCGAAGTATACTAAGTAAAACCTCTTTTATCAAGAAAATACTGAAATGCGTTTATGGAATAACTTTTTTAAGAGTGCCTGGAGTTAAGATGCTCTCCGGTAGCCATACTGAGTTATGGTCAAATATGTGGTTCGCTAATTCCGGACCAAAAGGTGACCCCTTTTGAAAATTTCGATCTAGTATCTCGATCGTGCAAAGCAAATGAAAAGTTAAACCAATAAATCTTTCAAAAAATTTTACCAGTAGCTATTAATTTAAAAATTGTAACTGATTATTAAAAACAGTTTAGCAATTTTTTGCACCGCAGGGCGGGTTGGCTCCAGCCCGCAGGCTAGGCATTGCCCAAGTTGGCACTCAGACCTTGGCAATTAAACCCCCGTTGCCAAACTCGTCTTCTTCTCCTTCCCTATCCTCACTTCCACTTTCCTCATCCTCCTCATTTTCACTTTCTTTTTTCTCCTTCACATCATTCCTTTCTTCCACCTCCATTCCTCCCATTATTTCTGTTTCAAGCCCGCAGGCAAGATTCACCTCCGCAATCACCGATGCCAGTCCCAGCGAATCGGACCGATCCGCTAGAACCGGCACCAGGATTGGCGCCTCATAAGCTGCTTTAGGCCCGCAGGCCAGGTTGTTATTAGAGATCAAAATTGAACAAATGGAGGAAAGGTGTGACTTGAATGGGGCTGTTCGGTGTGTAAGTTCGACTCAGGGTGACCATAATACCTTATTTATCAGGTTTTTCTTGATTTTGGGTGTTTTCCTGATTTTTTCCTGATTTTATCCTGATTTTTCAAAAATCTGCAGGTTTTCAGTGAAAATGGACAATTTTCTTAACAAATAGCGTTAAAATCTTCAAAAAATTTTCCCGGCGGCGCCTATCGGCGCCACCGGACCTCTCCCATTCTTAAAAAGCTTCAAAAACCCGCAATTTTTTAAAAATTTTGTTCGCAAATCCCTTAACAAATGGAGTCAAAAATTCAAAATTTTCTCGGCGGCGCTACTAAAGCAAAATTCAAAAATCCGCAAAATTTTCGAAGTTTACTAATTTCCTAACAAAAACTTTAAAATTATAAAAAAATTCCCGGCGGCGCCTGTCGGCGCCGTCGAGCGGAGTTGCTGGACCAGGTCAAACATGACGAGAAATACAACAAATAAAGTTTTGGCATTAAATTCGTATTTTTTGACGCCTAAAAATCGGTTGATTATTTCCTGATTTTTGCATAGCCTAATCCAGATTTTTCCTGATTTTTCAGGTGCTAATCCTGATTTTTGTTTTTTACAGGTGGTCACCCTGGTTTGACCTGTACTTAGGTAAAAACACAAGCAGAACATTTTTACTAAATGGGTTTTGTTGGTTGCAGCTTTTAGCCCTTGGGCCAGATTCACTTTTTCACTTAAGTACAGCTCGAACTTTAGCTCGACTGAACTGCACCAGCTTGTGCTCGTCACTCCAGATTGATCGCGTTAGCGGGCCAACCAAAACAAAAAGGGGGCAGTTGTTGAGCCGAAATTCCTACGCAAATTGAAAGAAAAACCAGTAAAACTAACCGACGGTGGACCAGGTACAACCTGAGATTGAAACAGAAATTTGATGGAATTTATGCTGAAAATTGGTCGGAAGACGAAAACAATTCAGCGCCATCAGCGGAAGAACTTGATCCGGACAATTCTAAAAAACAATTGTCTGATCAAAATAACTCAACTTCGAGAAAGGTAGTTCGAAGAGAACCAAAAACATTAATGAGAAATGTCTGTAGAAATCACAACAAACGGAGCTTTGTATCAATCCCTAAATAACAACAATTGTAAAAATGATCCGATCTGAAATATTTTAAAAGTTTTCAATTTCTTTTCTAAATTGAGCTTCATCTTTTTAAACTGCATATTGAGATTTTCAACAAATCAGCAATGTCACAATCACTCATTTTCTGATTTTCTCTTTTTATTTTGGCATATTTCTTTAAAATTTCAATTTTTGTCGCTTAAGAAAACCTTTTATAGGTGGCAGAAAGGCCAAATTCGCGCTTCCATCGAGTAATTGTGGCGGTAGAAACGCCCAATTTTTTTGCAATTTTCTTATCGAGTTGATGGATTGAAATGTTTTGAGTTTTGCCTTTTTACATTTATTTTTAATCTCACCAAATTGTTTCAAAATTTGCCGTTTTTCTAACTCAGAAAACTTTGACTTAAACTTTGTTTCTTGACTTAAACCCAAGTCTTTGATCCATTTATATAATTTATAGCGACTCACACCCATATCATTTGATATTTTGGCGTCAATTTGATTCCATTCTTTGGCTGAGTGTGCGCTTGTTTTTCCCCGATAATTTTCTTTCATTTTACGGAATTTTTGAATAATTTTACGTTTTTGCTTATCTGACTCATTTTCGCAGTCGTTTGAGTCATTTTGCTGTTCATCAACACTCTCATCTTGATCAGTTGAGTCATTTTGATCAGACAAATGTTTCTTAGAATTGTTCTGATCAAAATCATTCGCTGATGGCGCTGAATTGGCTTCGTCTTCCGACCAATTCTCAGCATAAATTTCATCAAATTTCTGTCTCAAGATTTTGTCACAATATTTTTCTGATCAGAATTGTTTGGAGCTTGTCCGTCTTGAACTTCTTCTTAACATGCCGACAATTCAACTCTTTTGAATCATTACTTTCATCGTTCCATCCTTTTCCAAATATTTCATCAAATGATTTGTAAAGTTTTGATTCTTGTCCGCGTTCGCCCACAGACTCAGCAATTTGGATCAAAGTCGTTGTAACGATAGAAATAATAAATACTAGCCAAAATTTCATTTAATTTCAGAATAAAATTAATACTTTGCTTTCCAAAATCAAATTTTCGCAAATGAAAATATTTTATTTTATATTTGTATTGTTAGGAATGCTCTTTCAAACTACAATTTACTAACTATTTATTGAAATATGTCAATCGTTGAATTTTTTTTATTTATTATTCGCTTTATTAAAAAATATTGATTGAAATTATAATTGCAAAAATGATTTTTTATTTTAATTTGTCTTTTATTTCATTTCCGTTTTGAAACTGATTTTTCAAAACGGATTTCGAATCATAATGAGAACCCATGAAAACTAACTTTAAATCGAATAATCCAAGAACAACAAGATTCTTGAAACTTGGGTAATAACAAAAAGTCGGAAATTTTCGATTGGGTTTAATTTTTCCATAATTAACGTCGAGTTAAGGGCCTACAAAGTCCGTATAATTCCAACAGTTCTGAATTTCTTCTCCAAATTGCTTTTTCCAATTACTTAGTTTGTTGCTGATATGTTCAAAATATAGCAATAATCTTATTTGTCATTTTCGGATTCTTCCCTTTTATTAGGTTTTTTCTGAAAAAAATGTTTATCACAAAAAAATGTAAATTTTTTTTCGTTTATTTTCTTGATTATTGTTTTGAAAATACATATTTAATGTTATTCAGTATTAAAATACTGTTGATTGGGTAAAAAATATTGTTCGGCACCCAGTGTTTTCGCGAGCGCGAGAAATTCGACTAAATTAATTAAAAATTCTAAGAATAAAAATAAGAATTATAAAAAATTATGAATTAATCGAATTAATGATAAATGATTGAAATAAATGAAAGAATTGAAAGGGCGGAGAGGAAATGACTAAAGCATCCAATGTTAAAATAAATGTGTACAAAACTACGAAACAAAAGATGGAAATAAAAAAGTGGGCGGGAAAATGTCGGACGAAAAATAATATTACGATTTGACGAAATGAATAATAGAAAACGGCGAAAAGGAAGGACCAAAACGGATTCCAAGAAAGGTTATTGGAATGTTATGGAAATAAAATCGTACATTTAGGAATTGGACAAAGAAAAAGTATGAATCAAAATTGAGACAAACAATTTTTAATTGTACACAACAGTGTCTGTACTACAAAAAAGGGCTATAAAAGCCCAGTCAAAGCACCCTCCCACCACATTTCCTCCCTCCGTCTCCACACACCGCCGGTCGTGCTCAACCTCCTGGACTGCCCGAGATCCTGCCCGCCGGTCCGTTCGGGTGCTCTGACCACCCGTGTGCCATGCCCGCCCGTGTGCCATGCCCTTTGGCCCCGCTCGGACGTGCCCTGCCCGTTCGCCCTCATCCAGAAGCCGTTCTCGTTCTCCCCTCCCCCACCCCAATTGCCCCTCTCACATTTTCCCCCCAATTTTCCCTTCCCCCATTGCCCCCAAAGTTTATTTATGGTACAACTATAGGGATTGCAGCATGTATATATTTTTTCTGTATAGCTAGCTATACTTATTCTATCTATAAATTAGATTATTTAGATTGAATGCAAATGTAAGAACCATAAAGGGGGCCATTTATTAGAAAATGCTTAGGAAAAATGGCACGCCGACAAAATGGCCGCTAGTGGGAAAAAGAAAAGTTTTGATCAAGAATTTTGTGCGTTAAGCCTTTAAACCGGTTTAAGAAGCTTTAAATCTGCAAAAAGGACTTTAAATCACCCAAAATCCCTTGTATTAAATCGGTTATTGAACCCGGTTCAGAAAGTTTAATTTCTAAAATATTGCATTAAATTACAAATTCATAGTTAGTTGTTGTCTGCCATATAAGCATAAAAAGTATCCGATCTCGGCCTACATACCTTTTGTCATTATATTACTCTGGTTTGACTTTTCGATATGCTTTAGTCAGGGGATGGGATTCTGACCAGGGCTGGAGGAATCACGGTGCAGTGATCACGGGTTTTTATTTTATTCCGTGATCACGGGCACTCATTTTTTTAATCACGTTCAGCCCTGATTCCGACGGCTTCAAAATTTTATGATTTCCTTTCTATTGTAATTTGAATTTTCAGTTCCGTTTCCAATGACGTTTTGTTTAATGCTTTCGCATTCTGTGGGCTTTTTATGCTTGGACTAAACGTTGCGCTAACCAGTGACCGATTTAACCTTTTGGTGCAAAGTAGCTTAAAATCGAAGCAAATGTCGTTGGGTCAATTGGTTATTCGTCGCGCAACCGACAGAAATCGGGCCGAAATTGTCAACTACACTGGTGATGGTGACGAACGTCGGTTGCGAATCCCGAAAATTGCGCTTCCTGGCAATGTGACCGGTTTTGATCGGGTTGTAATAAGGTTATTGGCATAATAATGTTCTGAAAACCCTAAGACAATATTAGGGCAAAAAATGGTCTAAAAGATACGTACTCGTTACCGCAGCAGAGTTATCGTCTTAATCACCAGCCGCTTTCATTTGTCCTCAATTGTGCGCTTTCGACACCATTCCACAAATGCATCGATCAACACCGGCCATGCTTCTTCCGCGTCGTAGTTGCCCAGGTTCAATTTTTTCCAAAAACCCGAGGAACATGTTCCAGGTGTCCCAGCAATTTTTCAATTTTATGAAATTGCTGGATCCAAAATGCGTAACATTTTGCTGACAAACTCCAACGATACCGTCAGATGTTTTTTTAACAAAAATATGCCGAACTTTTGGATGCCTTTAAGATGCGAGCGCGCAAGAATGGACCCAGATGTCGGCGCGGTAGTTCCGGTGCACCAGCAGCACTTCCAACATCCCAGCACGCCACGGCGGTTTTCAGCTCCAGGCTGGACTGGCCGACCAACTTCACATACCTTGAAAAACCCACAATTGAAGACAGTCAGTCAACAACAGAATTGAACATTCTTTTAAGAAAAAAACATTTAAAAATAACGAGAGAATCCAAAAATGAGAAATGCCGTTATTGCTGATATGTTGACAATATCAGCAAAAAGCCTAATTTTAGGTTTTTTTTAAAGTATTAAAATAAATATGCATTAGTTTGTTGTGACTTAAACAGACATTTCTGTGCTTATTGCAAACCGCCGGGGGTTTTGCTCTTTACCGAATCTCCAGCCCCTCACTGCCAGCCTGGAATTATCTCGGTAGCTTAGTGGTTTGTCTTTGCGGCATGTCTGATGTTTATGTGATGGGTTCCAACCCGCTTGAGTGCAAGCATTTATTTATGTTTTTCTAGGGTTGGACAATACCGGATATTATCCGGGTCCCCCGGATACCGCGTAGCTCAAAAACACCGGATATCCGTCCGGATACTGCGTAATTTGCCTAGTGTTGGTCAAAGAGCCGGAGCTTCCCCCCATTAACAACATTTTTAAATAAATTTTTCAAATATTTTTTAATTAAAATGTGCGCAAAATAGAAGGATACGCGGCCGTATAAGTATTGGTTGAACTTTTCTACGCCGACCCTCCTTCTCAATTTGAGCATACTTTCGCTCAGCTGGGTTTAGCGTTCTTAAGGCATACCCGATGACTCCCATTTTTCCGGATTCTGCATCCTTGTGGAAAAGAACGGCGCCAACTCCATAATCCGACGCGTCCGTAGCTAAGAAGAGTGGCTTTTCGGGGTCGTAATGAACCAACAGCTCGTTCAAAACCAGCATCCGTTTGATCTGGCTGTATGCTTGTTGTTGTTCTTTTCCTCAGTACCATTTCACTCACGTTCGTCGCAACTCGTTTAGGGGTTCCGAAAGCGTTGCCATAAAAGGGATGAACTTTCCGTAATAGCCGACCATGCCCAAGAACGATTGTTTATATTAAAATTATTAACTTTCAATAAAATTTAAAGAATTCTTAAGCATGCAGGCGATGAAATTTCGGCAATTAGTTATTATTTCATGTGTTTCTAGGTAACTTAGGGCTGTCATTTTTTGGCACTAAGTACCCGATAGGCACAAAAACTTTAAAAATGTCAAAAATATGATTGCATTAGTTTATGCAACATTTTTGATCAAAATGCTGAATCTGTGGGTGAACCCGGAGAAGGACCAAAATTTGTTTCCATTAATTTTAAATTAATAATATTTATTGCCTGTATGTCAGGGATGTGCTCTGGTCAACTTTTTAAAAACCAGAAACCAGAAATCAGAATTCTGGTTGCATAAAAAAAAAATTAGAAACCAGAAATCAGAATTCTGGTGTCCCTTTTAAAAATCAGAAAACAGAATTCTGGTGCCCAAAATGACCAGAATTTCTGGTAAATCAGAAAAACAGAACAGAAATTTTTTTTTCACGAAAATTATATTATATTGACAATGATCAAAATTCACAATAGTCACAATTTTATTAAATTTTTAGAATTTTTTAACATTTTGGTTGAAAATTTTCTAAAAATTTCGAAAATTTGTCGATTTTTAAATTTTTCAAAATTGCAAATTTTTTGCGAATTCTGCTTTTTTGGGGGCGCGGTTAGGTCGGCGGTGCCGATTGGCGCCGCCAAGAAAATTTTTTGGTTTTTAATGACAATTTAAGAAAATTGGCCCAAAAACTTTTGCCGAGAAAAGAAAGGCACTATTGGGCACATTTGTATAATCATGCAAAGAACGCGGATAGAGCGAATCGCTGAATTCTCCTAATACTAGAGACCGGCGGGAAACGGGATTCCCGGTCCCGCCCGTTCCCGTCTTTTTTGCCGGGCGAGATTTTTAACGGGAACTGGAAAAAGACGGGATTTCCAGTACAAGATTCCCGTCCCGTACTTTTTGAAATTCTCGTTACCGTTCCCGTTCCCGGAAATTTTTTTTTACCGGTCTCCACCGAATACACATAGCCGCAGCTGCACTGGAAGAGATGGGACTTTAAATTTTGAAAAGCCATAGGGGGGCCTTTTTTTGTCAAAATTTGTGGAAAAAATGTTTATTCTAAAAAATTATCTAAAAAAATATTAATACATTGATTACGAATTCGTCACCCGCCAAGAAGTCTTTTTTTTAATTTTCAAAAATTCCAACATTCAAAAATCGCTTTAAATTCTTAATTTTGATTTTGACCAATTCGTAATCAGTGAGTGCATCAACATCAAATAACATATTTTTACACACTTTTTAGAATAAAATTTTCAACAAATTTTGATCAAAAGGGTCCCCTCTATGGTTTTTGGCCAACTTTAAAAGCCTATTAAAAAAATAATATTTATTGCTTGTATATAATTATTTGTATTTATTGAAAGAATTTGGCTTTGAACGATTTGATCTTTTCAGGAAACCAATATAAGCATTGGATTAATAAACATTGACTATATATTGACAAAAACTAGTTTATTACAAAAAATATTAACATTTTCTATAAAATTTAAAGAAAGGCAATGAAAGTTTGGCTTATTATTTCTTTAATTTCTGCACCATATTTGATCAAAAATGCCAATTCTGTGGGCGAAGGCGGACAAGAATCAAAACTTTACAAAACATTTGATGACATATTTGGAAAAGGATGGGACGATGAAAGTAATGATGCAAAAGACTTGAACTATCGTCATGTTAAAGAAGAAGTTCAAGACGTACAAGCTCCAAACACTTCTGATCAGAAAAATATTGAGGCTGAAATATTAAAACAAAAATTTGATGAAATTTATGCTGAAAATTGGTTTGAAGACGAAAACAATTCAGCGCCATCACTGGATGATCTTGAGCAGGATAATTCTACAAAACATTTGTCTGATCAAAATAACTCAACTAATCAAGATGAGAGTGTTGATCAACAGCAAAAAGAGTCCAATAAATGTGAAAAAATTGAGTCAGATCAACAGAAACGGGAAATTATTCAAAAATTCTGGGAATTGAAAAATGTTTATTTAAAAAAGAGAAAATATTCCAGAATTGAACATGTTCAAATTGAGATAAAAATATCAAATAGTTTAGGCCTAAGTCGTGCAACAATTTATAAATGGAGAAAAGAATTGGGTCTAAGAAAAGAAACAAAACTTAAATCAAAGTTTTCTGAGTTAGAAAAACGTCAAATTTTGAAACAATTTGATGAGATAAAAAGCAAATGTAAGCAGGCAAAAATCAAAAGTGGTTCAAAGAATGAACTTGATGATAAAATTGCAAAAAATTTATTTGTTTCTACCGCCAGAATTTATAAATGGAAGCGTGAATTTGGCTTTTCTGTCAGCAATAGAATTTCTGACGCAACAAAAATTGGAATTTTGAAGAAATATTACAAAATAAAAGGAAAGAATCCGAAAATGACAGATGAAGTTATTGCTAAAATGTTAAAGATTTCAACAGGAAGCCTATATAATTGGAAAAAACAATTTAAAGAAGAAATTAAGAACCTTTAAAAATATACGGACTTTGTACGCCCCTGCCTGACTCCTGGATCTGATTATTTGAAAATTGTTGTTATTTATGGGCTGAATTTTGTGTTCTTTGATTTTCTTAAAAGTATTAAATCTAAACAATGATTATCATCAGTTTGTTGTGATTTCCAAAAACATTTTCTTTGACGTACCGTCACGAATTTTTTTAACATATAAATTGCTACGATTTTTTTAATAAATTCCTTTCCTCTAATATTAGGCAGTTAGTGCAATAAAAGTCGGTTTTTAAAAAATCTGGAAGCATTGATTTTGGGGTACTTTCCTGTTTTGCGACCCACTCCCCAAATCTGCTGGAAACTGGGATTTTCAAGGGTGCTGATAACAAATCTGACAATATTTATTGATACATCCATGATTACTTTCACTTTGGGCTTGCCTTGACTCTTGAATTTCGACTTGCTTTGACTCTTGCCTTGATTCTTGACACTTGCCCTGGCTCTTGACTTGACTCTTGACTTGCGTTGAATCTCGACTTGCTTTGACTCTTGCCTTGCCTTGACCTTTGCTTCCACTTTTGAATCTTGACTTGACTCTTGGCTTGCGTTAAATCTCGACTTGCTTTCACTTTTGACTTCCCTTGACTCTTGGCTTGCATTATTGACTCGGCTATGCTTTAATCAAGAATGAAGGGAAGTCAAGATCAAGACAGACCTAGAAGAAATGCAAGTCAAAAGTCATCGCAAGCCAAGAGTCAAGTCAAAAGTCAAGGCAAGTCAAAAGTGAAAGGAAGAGACGAGAAGAAAGAGTTAAAGCGTAGCCGTGTCAATGCAAGTCAAGAGTCGGGCAAAAATCAGCTTGCCCCCCCCCCCCCCCCTGCAAGCGACAAAGCATGCGAAGAGAAAAATGACATGAACAGAAATGAGTTGTTTTTTTTCTTTCTAATATCAGAACTGCCGGATAAGACGAAGTTTTTAAAATTCCCGAAGTATTATTTTCTCGCCCCAAAACTCTGGATTACTCAAACCCCCAGCCCAACAGTTTTTTTGAAAATACGATCATTCCGTAGCAATATTTTTTCGACTTAGACATGTGAGCTGCCTTATTTGTCAAATAAAACTATTCTAAAAAGTTCACATAAATAAAACAAAGAAGTCAATCATCATTATTGTAACGAAACGTTTACGATTATTTTTTATTCATATCTAAAATAACGTAAAGATTAGCTCAAAAAAAACATATGAAAACACAATCATTTTTTCCTTCTATTAATCAGGAACACAAATGCTATTTTCCAATAATTAAATATTTTTCTAATCATTGTTGATATTACAGATTTTACGGAAATGAACGAGCAAAACCAAAACGACGCCATGAGATCTCTGATTGAGCGTGTTACCAAGCTCGAAACAGATAAAGTATATAGTAAATTCAAGCCATCTTTAAACAATGTTTTATAACATAAAGGAAAAACCGGTAGTAAGGCTTTTTTAAAATTTAAAAACTACTGTATCTACAAAAGAAATACAATCACGTATAACACTATTTTTTGTTAAAAGGTATTCACCTTTCTAAAAAACGAATAGGTAAAAAAACGAATTGCGGTCTTGTCGGGCATTTTCGGACAAAAAAATTTTAAGGAGCTCATATCTGTAAACCTAAAAGACGAAGCTCATACGGGAAAACGTTTTTTTCGTGCATAACTCGTCAAAGCAAAGCCGCATAAAATAGATTAAAAACTTTAAAAACCACAGAAAATTTAGTACTCTTTCAGGCTAAAACTGAGAGCAAAAAGAAATACGCAGCGCACAACAAAAAATCTTACAGCCCTAGATATTATGTGTACAAAAACCATGAAGGCGTGTTACCAGTACATCTTGTGTTCTTAAAAATTTTTTAAACTTTTAGATGTTCACAGCTCAGCCCGAAAATCATCTAAATGATCGTGACCGGCATGGATCCATTTTCGTTAACGGACCGCGAGCAACATGCGTGTTACCCGAGGGCAACGGTTTTGGATACTTGCTTCGGGCTAAACACCCACTCACGCGAAACTGGGGAGTGTTTTATTTTGAAATGGAAATAAAACATGGAAGTTCTGTTTGGTTTCTCTCCCTTTTTGCTTAAATACGACAAAAATTAAGCTTCATATGCATTGGCATAAGCGATCAAAACATGCCTCACAATTGTCCTGTTGGTGCAGCTCTTGGAAGCGTAGGATATAAGAGTATAGAAGTTATCGAGGCAGGAGGCGGACAGCCCGCAATTTTTGGAACTCTCGAATACGGAGTTGGGGACATTGTTGGGTTTGGGGTCAACTTTACAACTCGAAACATCTTTTGCACATACAACACCACTCTAATCAGTTAAAAAAATAGCAGCATATCTAGAAAAACTTTTATTTTAGAAACCAACATGTGTCTGAACGGACCCGAGGCGGAAGCTTACCCTTGCATTTCGCTATCCGAAGACGGAGATGTTGTGGAAGTGAATTTTGGACCGGAATTTGTCTTCAATCTTTCGGCCATTTTTCGCCAAACGAAATCTAGATTTCAGTACAGCAGCCCGCATTCATTTGAGAAGGCGTGTGGCATGAGGCAAAATTTAGCACTGTTGCTAAAAAAATGTTGAGCAGTGCTTACTGCTTGCTATTTGTTATAAACATTACACCGTTTTCGGCAAATTAAAATATGGTTATTACTAGGGTTTATGTCCGAAAACTAAGCCAAATACGAAGGTTCATTAAAAACTTTATTCCGCGCATAAACCGTTATGCACTTCGCTCCAGATACCCTTGATTATCTGGCTCTCAAACTTTCAACAATAAATAAGGATCTATTATGCATTGAAAATATTCAGCATTTACAATAATAAAAAACCTCTCAACTGAAGAAAATCCCGTGCTGGTCGGTCGTTCGTAAATTCGCCAGGGCGTTTTGTAAAACTGCCACAAACCACTTATAGGCAGGCATAAAAATTTTTTTAAAAAAGGTTATAAAAATTAAATTCTGAAAAGATGTAATTTCTCTTCAATTTGCTTCCCCTTTGAATTGTGCTCCAAAAATTTGACTGACCAACATAAAAAACTTTTAACGATAAATATCCATTAAATATAACAAACAGACTTTTTTATGCCTTTGAATGCTTGGTTGTTTTTTATCGTTTTTAACGATTTTAACTTTTTTTTTTCTGGTTACGGCTCTGCCGGTGGCATTTTTAGGCAGCTTTTGAAATGGGGGGGGGGGGGGGGACGGGTCGACGGTGCCGATAGGCGCCGCCGAGAAAATCTTTGCATTTTCAATTCAATTTTTAAAAGATTTGTAAATAATAGAAATTATTAAAGTTTTTAAACAATCTTAACACGTATTGGCGAAATTTTTATATTATTAAAATAATGGCAAATTTACGAAACGCCCTGGCAAATTTACGAAACGCCCATAGTGGCAGTTTTTACGAAACGACCTAGCACCGAAAATTCTACAGTCGAGACCGGAGACTCGAGACGTTTTTTTTGCAATTCACTGAAAATGTTTTATTTTAACTCCAAAAACATTCAATCTATAAAAATCATGTTTAAAAATTCATTTCTTGGGGAGAAGCGACTGAATGTGTCGATAGGGCATTCGGGAAAATTTTTTTGGATTTTGGTTAAGAAATTTCACCAAGTTTTGGCAAAAAAAATTGAGCATTTTGCTTATGGGTCAACCTGTATATTGTCTGTAATTATATAATATTGTTAAAGAAGTTGGTTTTGATGATCTTTTCAGAAAATCAATATAAAGCATTGTATTAATAAACCATTGACTTTTATTGACAAAAACTAGTTTATTACTAAAACTATTAACATTTCTATAAAATTTAAAGAAAGAAAATGAAATTTTGGCTATTATTTATTATTTCTATCGTTACAACGAATTTGATCCAAATTGCTGAGTCTGTAGACGAACGCGGACAAGACTCAAAACTTTACAAATCATTTGGTGAAATATTTGGAAAAGGATGGGATAATGAAAGTAATGATTCAAAAGACTTGAACTGTCGTCATGTTAAAGAAGAAGTTCAAGACGGACAAGCTCCAAACACTTCTGATCAGAAAAATATTGAGGCTGAAATATTGAAACTAGGGTGGGTCACGGTCGGTTTTAAACCGGGGGTACCGGTTTTCGGTTAGGCCGGTTTTGCGACCCCCGGTTTTCGGTTTCGGTTTTAGGCCGACACCCGGTTAACCGAAAACCGAAACCGGTTTTTGGCAAACAATAGGGGGGACCCTATTGATTTTCAAATTTGAATTTTTGGAGCAATTTTTTTAACAAAATATCGTTAAAGTCTAAATCTTTTCGCGGCAGGTACTCTTTCCATTCCTAAAAACTTGAAAAAGTTACCATATTTTTAAAATTTTGGTTGCAATTCCCTTAACAAATTGAGTCAAAAATTCAAATTTTTCTCGGCGGCGCCTATCGGCACCGCCGACCCCCCCCCCCCCCCCCACCTGAAAGTAAAGCAGATTCTCAAAAAATGCTTTTGGAAAATAAGACCAGGTTTTATTTTGGAAATCTCTGGATTACGATTTCTCAATAGAAAATAAAATTGAGAATTTAAAGCGTTTTTGAATTGGTTGAAATTGTTGAAAAATATTTTAGTAACAAAAGCATTTTAAAAATTTTTTCAATTTTTATTTTAATACTTTGTTAGCGAAATTTTTGTTTTAGTGCGCGTTTTTACTAAAAAGGCAAAAAAGTGGGGGGAGGAGAGGGGTCGGCGGTGCCGATAGGCGCCGCCGAGAAAATTTTGAATTTTTGACTCAATTTATTAACAGATTTGCTACCAAAATTTTAAAAATGAATGGGAGAGGCTCGTCGGCGCCGAAAGGTGCTGTCGGGAAAATGTTTTGAATTTTTGAAGGGATTTGTTAAGAAATTGGTCAAATAATTACCAATTTTACAAAAAAAAATTGAAACAATATTTAATTATTTGTTTCGTCCACCATAGTCACCGAAAGTGATAAAAAATAAATTACTCAGCCGGGGTGGGGTCACTCAACTTTGAACAAAGTTTTTAAATATTCAGTGAATTCGTCTAATCAAACAAAAAACAGAAAAACATGTGGATTGTATTTAATTTTAAAAAATTAGGGAATCTAAAAAACTTTTGGAAATGTTTACACGCCGTAAAGTTCAGAGAACTTTTAATAAAACAATTGACGCAGCCGGGATCTGAACCTCGTCCCCACACACTGTTCAACTCACCCCCACCACTCACCACTACACCAGACTTTTCATCAACAGAGACCCATAAAATCCCTTCATTAGGGGTGTATTTTTTAAACCGGAAAACCGATAAACCGGTACCCCCGGTTTTCGGTTAGGCCGGTTTTACGACCCTCGGTTTTCGGTTTCGGTTTTTGGGCCAAAAAAGCCGGTTTTCGGTTTCGGTTTCGGTTCGGTTAACCGACCGTGACCCACCCTAATTGAAACAGAAATTTGATGAAATTTATGATGAAAATTGGTCGGAAGACGAAGATAATTCCGCGCCAGATCAAGATGAGAGTGTTGATGAACAACAAAATGAGTCCAATGAATGTGAAAAAATTGAGTCTGATCAACAAAAACGAGAAATTATTCAAAAATTCCGTGAAATGAAAGAAGATTATACGAAAAACCTAGAATATTCTAAAAATGAATGGAATCAAATTGAGGCAAAAATATCGAATGGTTTGGGTGTAAGTCGTTCAACAATTTTTAAATGGATCAAAAAATTAGGTTTAAGTCAAGAAAAAAAGTCAAAGTTTTCTGAGTTTGAAAAACGTCAAATTTTGAAACAATTTAATAAAATAAAAAGCAAATGTCAGAAGGCAAAACTCAAAAACATTTTAATCCATCAACTCGATGAAAAAATTGCAAATAAATTGGGCGTTTGTAGAGCTACAATTACTTTATGGAAGCGCAAATTTGGCCTTTCTGTCAGCAACAAAATTTCTGATGCAACAAAAATTGGAATTTTGAAGAAATATTCCAAAATAAAAAGGAAGCATCCAAAAATGCTTGATTGTGACATTGCAGATTTGTTGAAAATCTCAAAAAGCAATCTATGTAAATGGAAAAAACAATTTAAAGATATTTGAAAATATACGGACTTTGTGGGGGCCCTTGATGAAGATGTCATTATTTGGGATCGGGTTATTTAAATATTGTTGTTATTTATTTTATATTTTGATCGATCTTTTCAGTAAGGCAATTTAAAATATTGATTAATAAACATTGACTTTTTTATTAATTATTTTATTATTAACATTTTTAATAAAATTAAAAGAAAAATTCTTAATGATTGTAGGCAGTGAAATTTCGGCTATTAATTATTTTCTTAATTTATGCAAGGTTGTTGATCAAAAACGGCGCCATCCCCGGATGTTTTCGATCAGGACAATTCTAAGGAAGCTAAGATAAATTTGTCTGATCAAAATAAGTCAACTGGTCAAGATGAGAGTGTTGATGAACAGCAAAATGCACCCAATGAATCTAAAAAATATGAGTTTGATCAACAAAAAAACGTAAAATTATTCAAAATTTCGTAAAAAAAATGGAAAGTTCAATTTACAAAAAAAAAATTAGCATTTTAAGTAGGGTTGGTCCCCGACCCCGACCCCCGACCCCCGAACCCCGACCCCGAGCCCAAAAAGGGGGTCGTCCCCGACCCCGACCCCCGACATGGTCAACCCCGGCCTCCCCGACCCCCGACGCCCGAACCCCGTCGGGGGTCGGGGGTGAACAAACACCCCTAAAGATCGACTTTTTTTTGGGAGAAATAAGTATTTTTGAAAATTAATTTTTTGTATTATGTGGTGGTGTAGTGGTGAGTGCTTTTGTCTGTGGGTTTGGTCTAGCGTTGGTTCGGATCCCGATTGAGTCAATGATTTTTTGCCACTTAATATGAACATCAATAGTGGATTAAACAATTCGTAAAAAATTTTTGAAATTGTTTCCGTTTTTAAAAATAGGTGCAGGACTCTTGGGTCATCCTGTATTTAAAAAATTTAGTTATTACTTTGTTCAAAGTTGAATGATCATAAGTATTTAGTGTCATAGGTTCTAGAAAAAAATAGCGCAATTTTTTATTCCATCTATTTCTTTAAAATTTTGAAAATTCAACAAGTTATAGTCAAAATTTTTCACTGAAAATTTCCAAAATTTAAGAAGTGTTAGACAAATTTCGTTAATTTAGAAGCAATTTTTCTTAACAAACATTGTTAATCTTCAAAAAAATTTTTCCCGGCGGCGCCTATCGGCACCGCCGCCGACTCCTCCCATTTCTAAAAAACTTCTAAAACACCACCATTTTTTTTAACTCTTTAATTGCAAATCCCAACAAATTACAAAATTCCCTTTACTCACGAGATTTTTAAAGATGACGAACGGATTTAAAAATAAAATTATTTTATGCTTGCCTAGTGAAGACATTGCTGAAATCTTTATGAAAAAAATGCTGAATTTTTTATGAAAAAAAAATTTGATGAAAAATTTTCTTCAACCCCGACCCCCGATCCCCGACCCCGACCCCGACCCCCGACCCCGACAATTTGGTCGTCCCCGACCCCGACCCCCGACATGGCCGACCCCGGCCAACCCCGACCCCGACTTTTCCGCCCCCGAGGGGTCGGGGACCAACCCTAATTTTAAGAGAGCAAAATTGTATAAATTTGCCTGAACCCCAACATTCTGTTTAGACAAACGCCCCACCAGTCCATCTTTGCCCGCACATGCCGTCGACATCTATTTCTGCCATCACGCCCGATCAATACCGACCATCCATAAAATCCAACCCAATCATCCCAACCATCCAATCCAATCCAATCCAATCCATACATTCAAATGACCCTAAACTTCTGTGTTATCTTCAAAAATATTTAGTCCTTTTTCGATTTAAATAACCGAAAAAATTCTTTAAATTTGTTCACGGGTAACCTAAAAAATTCCTTCAATTTGATCAAGAAGGGACCCCATAAAAAATCGGTTTTGTTGCCCTGGCTGATCATTGATCAGTCTTCCTTGATTTTCCCAATTACTATTAAGTGCAAATGGGTCTGATTTGTCAAATCTCCACAAAAAGCGCAAACCTGAATTCCACTAATGAATCCAGCATTGCCAGTGCCAAGTCCACGGCGGTATTAAATGCTAATATAGCACAAAATAAATGCTAAATAAAAGACAAAATAAATACAAATATAGCTCAAATAAAACAAATATAGCTCAACGTAAATACAAAAACAGCACACATAGCCAGACATATCAATCGGTTTTTTTAAACCTTAGATGGAAGCTTTTTGATCGTTGGGTGGGGCCCCCACTGATCTTTGAATGGTCCATTGATCTTTGATCAGGGAGCATTGGGCGGTGCCCATTTATCTCTGGATGCCGGTCAGCGGTCTTTGATAAATGATCAGTGGCCATCACCCAAAGATCATGACCCCCGCCCAATCAAATAGCCGCCCCATACCTTCTAGTTTCCCCCACCCCCTTTGGGGTGGGGGAAAATCAATCAAGTGGACAAGCAGTAAATGGGCCTTTGGTTTTTGGGACAGAAGCAGCCGCATTTGTGGTTAGTCGAGAAAGGCTTTAAAATTGTCTATTCCGAAAATTGAACGTTCAACAACGAATTTTGTCCGAAAGAAGATCATTGACCAATCAAAGTAAAGCAAAAAGTAGAACGGCAGACAAGCAACAGCCGAAATGCCAATTCAGTGAAAAAGTTGGGCAGAAAGCGGAATCTGTGAAAAAAGAAGAAAAGCGATTGGCAGAGGAGAGAGTGCATTGGATTGTTAAAGTGTCAGCGGAATTTCCGGACAGAGCGCTTGCCTTTGGGAAACCGGATGTCGTCTACGTGTCGGCGGCCACCCTCAACGGCAGATGACAGAGATGATGGCCAAGATGGGCAGATCAAAAGAATTTGGGACACCTTCAACTCGAAATTTACCTCTTCCAAATACTTTGTGGTCAATTAGTTGTAATCCACGTTCGCCCACACCAGGAGAATGCCAGCGTCTTATTGAAGCGTTTGATGATGTCCGGAACTGGCCGTTTCTTCGGCAATAAGACAAATGGGCGCAGTTTCAAGCCGTCAGAACGAGCCGTCAACATGACAGTGACACGTGCCTTTTCGTGCCCCATATTCAGTACGGTCACTGTTTTGGCCCCCTTTTCAGCGACGCACGTACTGTTGCAGTAGCAACAGACCTTAGTTCATTGGAGGTCCCGCCACGGGACGGGCATCAAACAAAGATCTGAATAATTTTTTTTTCTGATCATTGTGATCCGACCAGATTTCATAAAGGTGCACGTTTGGGGAAGTCACAACAAACTAATGCATATTTATTTTAATACTTTAATTAAAAAAACGAAAAATTGAATAAATAACACCAATTTTCAAATAACCCTTTCCAAAAAAATAATAACATCTTCACGTTGAGTCAAGGGCACACAATGTACGTTTACCAATTATTAAAGGTTCTTAATTTCTTCTTGAAATTGTTTTTTTCCAATTACTTAGGCGTCTTGTTGAAATCTTTAACATTTTAGCAATAACGGCATCTGTCATTTTCGGGTTTCTTTTTATTTTGGCATATTTCTTCAATATTCCAATTTTTGTTGCATCCGATTTATTGCTGTTAGAAAGGCCAAATTTGCGCTTCCATTCATAAATTGTTTTTCTACAAACGCCCATCTTTTTTGCTATTTTCCCATCGAGTTTATGCATTGAAATGTTTTTAAGTTTTGCATTCTGACATTTGTTTTTAATATGATCAAATTGTTTTAAAATTTCACGTTTTTCTAACTCAGAAAATTTTGACTTTGTTTCTTTTCTTAAACCCAATTTTTTCTTCCATTTGTACAATTTTGTGCGGCCCACCCAAACCATTTAATATTTTTATCTCAATTTGATCATATTGTTTTCTGGAATATGTTCTGTTTTTCTTGTAATCTTTTTTTATTTCACGGAATTTTTGAATAATTTTATGTTTTTGCTGATGATTGTTTTCGTCTTCCGACCAATTTTCATCAAACATTTCATCAAATCTTTCCAGCAAATTGGCTGTGAATGCCCTCGTCACCTTCTCTCGCCCTAAGAATGTCCAACCAATCCATTTATTCTCCACATTTAAGCATATTTCTTAAATTCCAATTTTAGTTACATTAGAAATTTTATTGCTGACAGGAAGGGGTAAATTTGTGCCTTTATTCTACGGATTTGTGCCAAATTTTATAAAAAGTTTTGATCCTTGTCCGTGTTGGCGCACATTTGCTACTTTTTTAATGATTACTAGGTGGAAAGTTGGCGTATATGGCCTCCTCCGCCTCCTTGACTTTGCCGTCAAGTCTGTCGATGATTTCGCAACACTTCTGATTATGCCCCTCCAGTCGATTGATTGAGGCGCTGAGTTGTGCTGACACCACGCGCAGTCTCGACAGCACGTCGTCGTTCATCTCCTTCAGCAGGAGATTTGCTGTTTCGCCGAACTGAGTACGAAGGGCTTTGAAGGCGATTCCAAGGCTTTCAAGGGCTGGCATTGCCATTCAAGGACATATCGCAGCCCTGCTTTAGACATAATTTGGATGAGAGAAGTGAGCGGGCATTCACATTTTGCCAAAAAAATTGAGGGGGGAGAAGAAATACGTGGAAATAATCTGCCAATCAATTTGATTGCCCACATTGTCAATAGAAATTAATTCTATGGCAGAAGATTCATTTGTTAATATTTTATTTAACTTTAGTCAAAAAAAATGAAAGTTTGGATATTAATTATTATTTCATTCATTTCAACAAATTTGATCAAAAATGCTAATTCTGTGGGCGAACGCGGACCAGAGCCAAAACTTTACCAAACATTTGATGAAATATTTGGAAAAGGCTGGGATGATGAAAGTAATGATTCAAAAGAATTGAACTGTCGTCATGTTAAAGAAGAAGTTCAAGACGGACAAGCTCCAAACACTTCGGATCAGAAAAATATTGAGGCTGTAATATTGAAACAGAAATTTGATGAAATTTATGATGAAAATTGGTCGGAGGACGAAAACAATTCAGCGCCAGTTCAAAATGAGAGTGTTGATGAACAGCAAAATGAGTCCAATGAATGTGAAAAAATTGAGTCTGATCAACAAAAACGTGAAATTATCCAAAAATTCCGTGAAATGAAAGATAATTATCGGGAAAAAAACAAACGCACACACTCAAACAAAGAATGGATTCAAATTGAGATAAAAATATCAAATGGTTTGGGTGTAAGTCGCACAAAAGTGTATAAATGGATCAAAGAATTGGGTCTAAGAAAAGAAACAAAGTCAAAGTTTTCTGAGTCCGAAAGACGTAAAATTTTAAAACAATTTGATGAAATAAAAAGTAAATGTAAGAAGACAAAACTCAAAAATATTTTAATGAGTGAACTCGATGAGAAAATAGCAAATAAATTGGGCGTTTGTAGAAAAACAATTTATGAATGGAAGCGCGAATTTGGGCTTCCTAGCCACAAAACAAATTCTGATAAAAGAAAAATTGGGATTTTGAAGAAATATGCCAAAATAAAAGGGAAGAATCCGAAAATGCTTGATTGTGACATTGCCGATTTGTTGAAAATCTCAGGAAGTAATCTATGTAAATGGTAAAAACAATTTAAAAAATGAAATTAAAAACCTTTAAAAATATACCGACTTTGTAGTCCCTTGACTAAACGTGAAGATGTTATTATTTGGGATCGGGTTATTTAAATATTGTTGTTATTTATTGATTTTTTAAAAATATTAAAATAAATATGTATCAATTTGCTATGACTTTCACAGACATTTTCTGTGTTTTTACTCTATGAGAGAAATTGTTAGTGGTGACAAAATATCGGTATTTTAGCATGCACCATCAAGACTTAAAGCTTAATGTTCGAATCCGGACTTAAATTTAAAAAAAACATTTTGTTGGGTAATAAATAGAAAAGTATAATTCGGGCACAAATGTAAACTATCCGTTCATAAAAAATAGCTTTTAACCTAAGGTTAGGCCTAAGCTAGCTTATGTTTATGCCGGAGCTTAAGCTCATTTAGGAATTTATAACTACTGTAAAGAAGATAGTGATTCCGCTGGTTGATGTGGACGGTTAAGCGCCTAGTGCGGGGAGCTAAACTTATTATAAATATTTGATTAAAAAATTAGCTAACTTTATTTATTTTCGAGTTCTATAATAATATTATTGCCAATTATTTTATATTTTGATTGATCTTTTCAGTAAAGCAATTTAAAGTATTGATTAATAAACATTGACTTTTTTATTAATTATTTTATTATTAACATTTTTAATAAAATTAAAAGAAAAATTCTTAATGAATTGTAGGCAGTGAAATTTCGGCTATTAATTATTTTCTTAATTTAAGCAAGGTTGTTGATCAAAAACAGCGCCATTCCCGGATGTTTTCGATCAGGACAATTCTAAGGAAGCTAAACATTTGTCTGATCAAAATAAGTCAACTGGTCAAGATGAGAGTGTTGATGAACAGCAAAATGCGCCCAATGAATCTAAAAAATATGAGTTTGATCAACAAAAATTTGTAAAATTTTTTAAAATTATTTCCAGTTTTTTAAAAATATTTTTGATGACAATTCAGATCAGTTTAACTTTTTTGGTGCAGTAAAATTGAATGAATATTTAAAAAAGACGAAATGATGCTCCAGTTGTTGTCGGATTTGGGCTACGTCGGGCATCGTCTTCCATAGCAACTGCCTGCAGTCGTCTCAAACTGAATGCAGCGCCTCATCGCCTTAAAAAGGGGGGGGGGAGATAAAAAAAAATACACACACTGGAATTCCTGAATTTTTCCCAAATAGCTGAGCGCCATGCAGATCGTCTTTGGTCATTCCGTGGTGAAAAGCGGCAACATTTCTGCTGCGCGGAGTAGGATTTTCCGGATCGTGTTTTAGGCCTTATGTCCGAGCAAGCTTTTCTGAAATCTTAAAAAATAAGGACGAACTTCCCCAAAAGCATGAATATCGGAAACTAAGTACAGTTTATTTGTGAAGCAAAATGGTCACCCTGAATAAGTCTATTCAATATACTCTTAAGAAAATTTAAAAAACTAAAAATAACAACAATTTCACGAACAATCCGATCAATAACATCTTCGCGTTGAGTCATGGGCCTACAAAGTGCCTATTTTTCAATCTTCTTGAAATTGCTTTTTCCAACGACATAGGCTTATTGTTGAAATATTTAACATATCAGCAATAACGGCATCTGTCATTTTTGGGTTTTTCGCTTTTATTTTGGCATATTTCTTCAAAATTCCAATTTTTGTTGCATCAGATTTCTTGCTGACAGAAAGGCCAAATTCGCGCTTCCATATAGTAATTGTTGCTCTACAAACGCCCAATTTTTTTGCAATTTTTTCGTCGAGTTCATTCTTTGAAAAAGTTTTAAGTTTTGCCTTTTTACATTTGCTTTTAATCTCATCAAATTGTTTCAATATTTTCCGTTTTTCAAACTCAGAAAACTTTGATTTAAACTTGGTTTCTCGACTTAGACCCAATTCTTTGCTCCATCTATAAATTGTTGAGCGATTAACTCCCAAATCATTTGATATTTTTCTCTCAATTTGAATCCATTCTTTGTTTGAGTGTGTGCGTTTGTTTTTTTCCCGATAATTATCTTTAATTTCTCGGAATTTTTGGATAATTTCACGTTTTTGTTGATCAGACTCAATTTTTTCGCATTTATTGGACTCATTTTGCTGTTGATCAACACTCTCATGATCAGTTGAGTTATTTTGATCAGACAAATGTTCCTTAGAATTTTCCTGATCAAGATTATCCGCTGATGGTGCTGAATTTCCTTTGTCTTCCGACCAATTTTCATCATAAATTTCATCAAATTTCTGTTTCAATATTACAGCCTCAATATTTTTCTGATCAGAAGTGTTTGGAGCTTGTCCGTCTTGAACTTCTTCTTTAACATGACGACAGTTCAAGTCTTTTGAATCATTACTTTCATTATCCCATCCTTTTCCAAATATTTCATCAAACGTTTTATTAAGTTTTGATTCTTGTCCGCGTTCACCCACAGAATTTGCATTTTTGATCAAATTCGTTGCAAATAATGAAATAGTAATTAATTGCCAAAATTTCATCTTTTATTGATTTGAATTTACCTTAATAAAATTATTAATAAATAAATCTTTTGGCAATAGAATTAATTTTTATTGAAAAAGTGGCCAATCAAATTGATTGCCAAATTATTTCCACCCATTTATTCTCTCCCCTCAAATTCTTTTTAACAAAAAATCATATGAATGCGCCCGCGTCACCGGTCGTCATACGTCATGACGGCGCTCAAAAACGCCGTAATTAGGGCGTCAACGTCACGTCCAGCCTTGGATACCACCGACAAACAGTGGATAAGCCGAGAGAAGCTAAAGGAAGATGTTGGCCTTCGAAGTGGCAAGAAGATCATCGGCCAATCAAAGTAAAGCAAAAAGTAGAACAACAGACAGGCAACAGCCGAAATGAGCAACAATTCAGTGAAGAAGTTGGGCAGAGAACGGAATCTGTGAAAAAAGAAGAAAGCGATTGGCAGAGGGGAGGGGGCATTGGATTGGAGTAAATAAAGTGTCTGTGCGGAAGGGACGCCAATGGGAATAGCAATGTTCATCGCTGAAGGGTATTGGCCCACCCCCACATACACAACGAGAGCAGTGACGACGACTCAAAAGGACGGAAGGGCTGCGAAGCGGCAAAACGGGCATTGGAGACCGGCTCTTGATCATGGCAAAATGGTCGGACTGTAGAAGGGCCCACAAACGGCGACAAGTGTGTGCCCGTTGCTAACGGAACGATCAGCACTGCGGTGAGCGGAATGCCATCAGCAATAGCAGAGCAGACGCGGCCAATTGAGCGGAATTTGCCCGGACGGAGCCGAATATGTGTCGGCCGCCACCCTCAACGGCAGATGACAGAGATCAAGGCCGAGATGGGCAGATCACAAGTGAAAAAGAACGGAGATGGAAAGGGAAGCGACAAAGAGAAGTGGAAGAATAGAGAATCGGCGAGTGGGTTTTTGGATGAGGTGTTTGCGATGGGAAGACGATTGAAAAAAGTGAAAGAAGAGAAAGAGAAGCGGAGTGAAGAGAAAAAGAAGCGTTCTGAAAAAGGATAAACCGGAGAAAAGACGTATCGGCATCACCGTGAGAATGAAAGCGCAGGAGGGCGCCGGAACCGCGGGAAGCTTCAATTACAACAAAAACTTTAACAGCATGAACGAAAACAATTAGATCATACTGTAACGCCTCTACTCTCAACCTTTTACCCTAGGTTACTTTCTGACATAGGCAAAAACTTGTCCTTAGCAAAGTGTTGAAGTTCAAAAATAATAATAATTTAGTGTTCGGCAAATGGGGTTTTTCGGTATTCGGTATCGGTATTTCGGTAAAATACCGATACCGAAAAAATCCCGAAATCCTAAAATTTTTTCGGTCGGTATACCGGTTCGGTATTTCGGTAAAATACCGATACCGAAAAATACCGGCCAAAAAAATTCGGTATACCGACCGGTATTCGGTATTTTTTTAAAACATTTTGAATTTCAATTTAAAATGAACAAAACTTTATTCAATACTTATAATTGATTATGGCAATGTTTTGTTGAGAAAAATAAGCATTTCAGCGGTTTCCGGGTTCATTTCAACTGAATTTGAGGAGAAAAATTTTCGATGAAATCCCAAAAGGGTACCCCATCGGGAAAATTTATTTTGACAAAAGATTGAAACTATTTTAAATTTTTAAAATGGAGAAAACATCTCAAGAAGTAAAAATGCTTAATTTTTAGGCATTTTTTAAACTTTATTTTATAAAATCCCAACTTTAAGCTGGGTTCTGCATTTTAAAAAAATTCACCCATGCTGAGCAAAAATGTTGCTGTAAACATTTTAAAAATATTAAATATTTTTAAATTTATAGAAATTGTTTGCTCCACCATATAATGCTTACTGAAATTGGAAAAAATAATATCCCCGGTGCGGACCCGAACCCCACCTGAATCCCCAACAGATCCGCCACTCACCACTACACCACACTGGGGGCAATTTATTCAAAATAGTTCAAAAATATCCATTTTTCAAAAATACCGAATCCCGAAAAATACCGCGGTATTCCGAGATGGCTCGGTCGGTATACCGGTTCGGTATTTTGGTAAAATACCGATACCGAAAAAATCCCGAAATCCCAAAATTTCTTCGGTCGGTATACCGAATCGGTAATACCGAAAAAAATACCGCGGTAATACCGAAAAATACCGCGGTAATACCGTACCGTGCCGAACACTAATAATAATGGATACGTCGATGCAGACCGGCTCTGATGGCACTGAACAACGAGCTGGCGCAGGGGATCAACATGCTGCAAGTGATACACATGTTTACTCGATTCCACAGAAGAAGCAGATTTAAAACCGAATAAATAGAATTACAAGAAGCAGAGTTTTGGAAATGACCAGGACCAGAATCTATCGGGATCAAAACCATAATTTCAGGATATTCGGATCCTGGAAGCGTACCAAAATACTGATCAGGATTTTTACAATTTTTTTTTATTGCAGAATGGGCCGTTTGTTTGGATGTTCCTACAATTTTCACCAGGTTTAAGAATTGGCCAACTTTAAGCAAATCTTTGAATTTTAAATGATTATTGGGAATAAATATTTTTTAAAATAAATTTTTTAATAAATATTTTATCATTTTGAAAAAATTTCCGTTTTTGCGTTAAGTTCGGGCTCTATATCATATTGCAAACGCTAATGAAACCTTCAAACTTTTTGTGAATATTTCAAACAATATTTTATCATAATAAAGTGAAAATTTTTGTTTTCCGTTTTCATTTCGACAATTCATGGCAAACATGCGACGACAAAGTAAGTCCATTGTAAATATTTGTTAAAAATTGGCTAACATTGTCTTTTTTATTTTTCTAAATAAATTAATATTGCTTGTAAATATATAATATTTTAATTTAAAAAATGTTGGCTTTGAACGATCTTTACAGGAAACTATTGATTAATGACTTTTTATTGAAAAAAATAGTCTAGAATATGGCTTCGAACGATTTGATCTTTCTAAGAAAGAAATATAAAGCATTGGATTAATAAACACAGGCAATGAAAGCTCGGCGATTAATTATTATTTCATTTTTTGCAACATTTTTGATCCAAAATGCTGAATCTGTGAGTTTACGCCGAAGAAGGCCAAAACTTTATAAAACATTGGATGAAATATTTGGAAAAGGCTGGGATTATGAAAGTAATGATTCAAAAGATTTGAACTGTCGTAATGTTAAAGAAGAAGTTCAAGACGGACAAGCTTCAAACACTTCTGATCAGAAAAATATTGAGGCTGAAATATTGAAACAGAAATTTGATGAAATTTATTCTGATGCAAAAAATTAGAATTTTGAAAAATCCGAAAATGAAAATGCCGTTATCGCTGATATATTTAAGGGTATTTTTTGTCCAATAAAAAAAAGTTCGATTTTATGCGGTGCATTTTGGAGTATGTCCGTCTTGAACTTCTTCTTTAACATGACGACAGTTCAAATCTTTTGGATCATTACTTTCATTATCCCATCCTTTTCCATATATTTCATCAAATGATTTGTAAAGTTTTGGTCCTTGTCCGCCGCATTCTCCCACAGAATTGGCATTTTTGATCGAATTCGTTGTAAAGAACGAAATAATAATTAATACCCAAAATTTCATGTTTGATTTGAAATTACCTTAATAAAAATATTAATAAATGAATCATTTGGCAATAGAATTAATTTGAAAATGTGGCCAATCACAAATTGATTGACAGATTATTTCCACCCATTATCTCACCCTCAAATTCTGGCAAAATTTATGTGAATACCCGCGTCACCCTCCTCACTCACCCAAAAACCGTCCATCCCAATGAAGCACTCGACGGATGACAGATCGGTTTTAATGTTTTTTATTATGTAAAATTTTTCAATTTCATGAAACAATATAAAGAATTAGATTAATAAATTGACTTTTATTGACAAAAACGCGAGTAGTTACTACCTGTAAAACCACCGGATTACGGTAGCCAGCCCAAACCTATAGGGGGTGTGGCTGCCAATTGAGCGCCAGCCAGGCAAGTGAGCGCGGGCCATCTGAGGCCCAGCCAAGTCAGGCCCAAAGCCAAAACCTATTGGCCGGGTCCCTGCGCGACTTTATGCAAATTTTGGGCTGCGCGACCCACTCGCGCACCTGCGCGACTTTATGCAAATTTTGGCCCTGCGCGACCCACTCGCGCACCTGCGCGACCTTATTTATTATTTATTTTATTTATTTAATATTTTAATTTTTTTCACTGCGCGAGTCACTCGCGCACCCTGCGCAACTTTTTTTAATTATTTAAATTTAAATTTTTAATTTTTTCGCTGCGCGAGATTTTAAATATTTTTAAAATTATTTTTTAATCAAATAAAATTATTTTCATCGAGCGGGATTTGAACTTTCGCACATTGTCGTCGAACCTCGCACACTAACCACTTGGCCACAGCTTCATTGCGAGAAAGGGGATATAATTCTACTATAAGCCAAAAATTTCCCCCAAAATTCCTTTTAACGCTTTTTTTCGCATTTATTTTGAAATTAATTATTTTAAAAACAAGAATAACAAAATTAAAGCCCCGGCTTTAATAATAAAAGTTTATAAAAATATAAAAACAAAAACAAAATTAAAAATAAAAATTTTAATATTTAAAAAGGAAAATTTGAGAAAAGAAAAAGAGATAAAAATAAAAAGGAGCCGGCGGCTAACAAATATTGACCTTTGCCGCCCAAAAGCGGCAGAATCTTTTTCAAAGGCCGGCCAAAAGATACCCGAATAAAACGAGTGCACAGGAAATCTGTAGAAGCAGTAACCCTTATCCATATCACAATCAATCACGGGTTATCGGCGCAAGCTCTAGCAGAATCTGGCACCACACCAGAGCTGGCAAGCAATTGAGCAAAGAGCCAAATTCCCCCCCATCCAAATTTGATTTGCAATATCAAAGGTGGATTATTAAAAAAGTTAAATTTAAGCAATATCGTGCCGATAAACGATTGCAAACGAACGGAGGTGGCTAAAAGCTGGCAGTAAACAAAATTGCCAAGCAGCAAAGGGCCCATTTCTCTGCAGCCACAACGGGGATTGGCAATACAGAAACAGAATTGTTGAAAAATTATATTCAAAAAAATTAAAATTAGCCAATGTTCTGCCGATAAACGATTGCAAACGAACGGAGTTGGCTAAAAGCTGGCAGTAAACAAAATTGCCAATCAACAAAGGGCCCATTTCGCTGCAGCCACAACGGTGATTGGCAATACAGAAACAGAATTGTTGGAAAATTATAATTCAAAAAAATTAAAATTAGTCAATATTCTGCCGATAAACGATTGCAAACGCACGAAGGTGGCTAAAAGCTGGCAGTAAACAAAATTGCCAAGCAGCAAAGGGCCCATTTCTCTGCAGCCACAACGGGGATTGGCAATACAGAAACAGAATTGTTGAAAAATTATATTCAAAAAAATTAAAATTAGCCAATGTTCTGCCGATAAACGATTGCAAACGAACGGAGTTGGCTAAAAGCTGGCTGTAAACAAAATTGCCAATCAACAAAGGGCCCATTTCGCTGCAGCCACAACGGTGATTGGCAATACAGAAACAGAATTGTTGGAAAATTATAATTCAAAAAAATTAAAATTAGTCAATATTCTGCCGATAAACGATTGCAAACGAACGGAGTTGGCTAAAAGCTGGCAGTAAACAAAATTGCCAATCAACAAAGGGCCCATTTCGCTGCAGCCACAACGGTGATTGGCAATACAGAAACAGAATTGTTGGAAAATTATAATTCAAAAAAAATTAAAATTAGTCAATATTCTGCCGATAAACGATTGCAAACGCACGAAGGTGGCTAAAAGCTGGCAGTAAACAAAATTGCCAATCAACAAAGGGGCCATTTCTCTGCAGCCACAACGGCGAGGGGCAATACAAAGCAGAATTGTTGAAAAATTATATTCAAAAAAGAACGCGGTATAGATCTGGCAGGTAGCAAAACGGCCAGAGGACAACGGGCCCAAATTTGTTAGCACCCTAAAGTTGGCTGCAAAATTAACGCTCAATTATTTAAAAGTTAAGTTCAAACAATATCCCACCAACAAACGATTCAAGCTGAACTCGGCTTAGATCTGGCAGTTAACAAAACTGGCAAAGGACAACGGGCCCAAATTCGCTAGCACTCCAAAGGTGCCTGCAGCCTAACGCAGAATTAAAAGTTTAAATTCAAACAATATCCCGCCAACAAGCGAGAATTTGGTTAAGAGCTGACAGCTAACAAAACTGTTAATCAATTGACCGGGGGTTCAAATTACCCAAATTTTCTGCAAAATCAAAGCTGTTTTATTAAGAAGGCAAATTAAAGCAATCACCGCTTAACAAGCGATTGCAAACAGGGGGAGTTCGGGTTAGATCTGGCAGTTAACAAAACTGCCAAAGGCCAACGGGCCCAAATTCGCTAGCACGCCAAAGCTGGCTGCAAAATTAACGCTGAGTAATTTAAAAGATTAAGTTCAATCAATATCACGCAAACATACAATTCAAACTGAATTCGGCTAAGAGCGGGCAGCCAACAAAACTGTCAAGCAATTGAGCGGGGCGCAATTTACACAAATTTGGCACAAAATTAAGGCAGAATTATCAAAAAGTTTAAATTTAATCAATATCCCACCAACAAATAACTGCAAATACATTGGGTCGGTAGGAGCTGGCAGACTGGGAAATTATCAAGCAATTTAGCGGGTAGGTCTTTGCCTAATCTAAACGGGTAACCAATTGGAGAGGCGCCAAATTCACTAGCAGGCAAAATCCGGGTGCCAATGTCAAAGAAGAATTATTGAAAAGTCAAATTCAGCCAATATCCGCCAAACGATTGCAAACAAAGCGAGCTTGGTTACGCAAATCACGCAAACATTATTGTTGGACAATTTTTATTGAATTATTTCGTTTACACAAAATAATCTAAATATTTAAAAACAAAATAATATTTGGAAAAACTTTGACGCTTAAGGATTTTTGGCAAAAAAGCTTCATAAAGTTTTGGTAACGTATAGAGATTTAACTTTGTTTAAAATTTTTCTCAATACCCTCTCTTGCAATCGTTCTCTCCTTTACTTGTTCTATCTTTCTCTCCCCCTCTTACTTCCCTCTCTCTCTTTCTCTATCTTCTCACTCCTTACTTCTCTGTCTCTCGCCCTAGCACCTCTCTCTCTCTCCCTCCCTTTCACTTTCTCTCTATCTCTCCCTCGTTTTTTTCTTTCTCTCCCCCCTGTTAAGGGGGGCAGAACCGCCTGTTGGTCGATCAGGCGCCAATCAATTGGGCGAGGACTCAAGCTGGCGGTGATAACATCAAAGGGGAATTATTGTAAAATTAAGGATCAATCAAATCCCGCCATTAAACGGTTGCGATCAAATCTGAACTGGGTAAAGATCTGGCAGGCAATCATTTACGCCGTAGGGCATCGCAAAATTCAACCAATATCCCCCAACGGACAATTGGAAGCAAACTGTACTCGGGGGTCCAAATCCATCTGCAGTCAATTCAATCACACCCTTAAGTCAAATAACACCCTAAAGCTGGGTCTAAGCTGCAAATCAATTAGGGGTTCTAGCAACCAAAATCTGGGTGGCGCCAACCAGAATATTTAAAAATTCAAATTTAATCAATAGCCCTCCAACAATTGCTAACAAACTGAATTCGGTTAAGATCTAGCAGCCAGCAAAATTGGCAAGCGATTTAGCGGGGAGGCCAAATTCACTAGCACCCCAAATAGGGTACCCAACGTCGACTGAGGCCTAATCTAAGCTGACCCTATTGGGGAGGTACAAAATTCAGTAGCAGCCAAAATCTGTTTGGCAATGTCAAAGGAGAATTATTTCGACCACAAATGATTGCAAACAAACTGAGCTCTGTTGCGCGAATCACACAAAATTATTGTTAAACTATTTTATAGAATTATTTTAGTTCACACAAAAAAATACAAAAATTTAAAAAACACAAAAATATTTGAAAAAACTTAAGGGCTTTTGACAAAAAAAAAAATCATAAAAATTTTAAATTTGTTTAAAATTATTATCAATTCCCTCTTTTGCAATCACCCTCTCCTTTATTTGTTCAAGATTTCTTTCCACTTTACTTCCCTCTCTCTATCCTCTAACCCCCTTATTTCTCTTCTCTCTCTTTCTCTCCACCTGTTCTCTCTCTCTTGTTCTCGCCGATCAACAAACGGCTGCAGACAAGCTGAATTGTGGCAAGATCTGGCAGTCAATCGCCGCCGTAGGGCAGCGAGGGCTAATAATCCAAATTAGGCTGCCGCCAAGAGAGGCCTCAGCCCAAATCTAGCTGCAAATTAATTTAGCTTAAGGCCCCATAAGCTGCCAATCACTGGGGTGAAGGGGCCCAAATCCAAAATGAACAATATTTGGCTGCTAATAACACGTGCACGCAAACTGAATTCGGGTTTCGCTGGCAATTAATTTGGCTGGAGATCAGATAGCGGATATCTGGCCTTATTAGGCCGCCCCCAAACCCGCCTGTTGGCCTAATCTGAACTGGCCTCAATAGGGCGGGGGGCCCAAACTTAGTCGCAGAAGCACTCAGGATATCACTATCAAAGGAAAATAACTGAAAACTACAAATTCAACAGATATCTTGCACAAACTGGCTCCGAAAAAACTGGAGGCCAATTAATTCGCCGCAAGTGTAACCGGATAAGTGCCCAAACTACTGATTCCTTGCCCCCAAAAACCCGGTTGTTGCTAAATATAACTGTCAATCGAGCGGCCTCAAAGGCGAAGCCGCCATCCATCTTCTCTGGTGGCGCGAGGCCGGCAAGGGCCTTGAGCCATTTGCAAATAATCGGTTACTCAAATCACACAAACATTATTATTTTAGTTAACACAAAAAATTTTTTTAAATAATATTTAAAACTTTAGCGTTTAAAGATTTTTGGAACAAGTTTCATCTTTTTTAAACTTTTTGTAAGGGGGGTTGGCCCAAATATAGGGTTCAAAATCTTCAAATCGTTATTTAGGCGCCATCAATCAATCAATCAACCATTGGGTTTCTTGGCACCTCACATCTTCCTTCTCTTTTTCTCTCTACCCTTTACTCTTTCTTTCTCTCGCCCTCACCTCTCTCTCTCTCTATACATTTTCTCTCGCCACCCTTACTTTTCTCTATCTCTCTCGCTCCCCCACCTCTCTCACTCTCCCCAACTTGGGCCTATAATCACCTGTTGACCTAAGCTAAGCTGGCAATCAATTGGGGGAGGGGCAGGAATCCTAGCAGCCAAAATCTTGCTGCCAATATTAAAAGTTTGAAGGTTGAAAAATTCAAATCCAATCAATATCCGTCCAACGAACGAGGAGAAACAAATAGCCTCGAGTGTTATCCGAGTCTATCTGCAAGCAATAGAAAGGCACCCGAAATCAAATAACAGCCAAAGGTTTACTGGCATTATCAAAGCAAAAGTAATTAAAAAATCAAATTTAAACAATATTTGCCAGCTAACAAACAATTGAATAAACCGAATCCGGTAATTGGCAGGTAATTAATTCGGCGACGGCTGTAGAATAGAGCAAAGCGGATAGGGCCCACAGACAATTGGGCGAAGGATAAATCCACTAGCAGCGCAAATCTGGCATCAATATCAAAGGGCATTATTAAAAAAATCAAATTCAATCAACATTCGGCAGCATTCTCAGCCAATCAAATCACCACCCTCGAATCAAAGAACAGGACAAAGCTGCCGGCTACTATCAAAGCAGATTATTTCGATATTCCGCCAACAAAACGATTGAAAACAAACTCCGCTCGAGGGTTATCCAAATCTATCTGAAATCAATTGAATGGCACCCGAAGCTATTCACAGCCCAAGTTTGACGACATTGGCAAAGACGAATTATTTAAAAATTCATTCAATTCAATCAATATCCGGGCAACAAAGTTTAGACCAAACTTGATACGCGTATTGATTGGCAGTTAATTCAGACAAAACGGGTAGGGGCCAAATTAGGGTTAACCCGCAAAAGGACCTAGGTTGAACCCCAAAAACCGCCAAGAGGTTCAAGCTAAGCAGCCAATCAATTAGCTAAGGGCACAAATTCAGTAGCAGGCTAAATTGAAAAATTAAATTCAGCCAATATTCGGCACTTAAAAAGTGTTTGCCCCACCAAACTGAATTAGGGGAAGATCGGGTAGCCAATAAAATGGGCCGTAACAGCCGCCATCAAAGAAGTCAAGCCTATAGCGGGCAGGCCAAAAACGTTACAAACAAACAAACTGCTGCGGGAGAAACCTGAGGAAACTTAATTCGCCGCAAGGATAAGCGGATAAAGGCCAACCTAGGGGGTTTGCCGGCACCCCCGGTTGTTGACCCAATCTTGCTGGCAATTATTGAGCGGGGGTCAATGGCGAAGCAGCCAGAATCTGGCCGCCAATATATTGGGAGGGTTTAAAATTAATTTACCCTCCTAAAGGTCCTCGTTGGCAAACAACTCCCAACATATCCGCCAAAAAATCAAACTCCCCCAATTAAACCGACTTGCAGTTCAAGTCTGCGGCCTATATACGGACCCTCCTCAATCCCTTGAGCAAAGCCCTAATTCTGAGGCCCCAACGCAAAACGCCTGCGAAATCTGGCGTCCCCCTTTTCAGGGCGGCACGAATTCTGCAAGGGTCCCTTGCCATTTACGCAGTTACGCAAATCAAACTTTTTATAGAATTATTTTATTTAACACAAAAATACCAATACAATTTTTAAAAACTGCAAAATAATATTTAAAAACTTCTATTTTTTAAAGATTTTAGGCAAAATATTTTATAAATTTTTGGTAAACTTTTCTTGTTTCGTCAAATAGATTCAACATTCTCAAATCGTTGTATTGCGGTTTTACGTAAAGGGTCATCCAATTGATCAATCAACAGGCATAGGATTCTCCTCTCCCCTTATATTTTCGCGGGCTTTCCTCTCTTCCGCTAACTTTTCGCTCTCAGTTTATCTCTCCCTTCACTTCTCTCTCTTTATCTCTCCTCCTAGCCAGCTTATCTTTCTCTTTTTCTCGCCCCTTACCTTCCTTCGCCCTTTAACTCTCTCTCTCTCGTTCTCTCTCCCCCCTACCTCTCTCTATCTCTTTCTCTCGCCCCTTACCTTCCTTCGCCCTTTAACTCTCTCTCTCTCTCCCTACCTCTCTCTAGCTCTTTCTCTCGCCCCTTACCTTCCTTCGCCCTTTAACTCTCTCTCCCCCTACCTCTCTCTATCTCTTTCTCTCCCCCCTTACCTTTCTTCGCCCCTTAGCTTTTTTTTCGCGTTTACTCTTTCCCCCTACTTCTCTATCTCTTTCTCTCGCCTCCTTACATCTCTCTCTCTTCCTATACCCTCTCTCTTTAGCCCTCTCTCGACCAACCCCCTTCCTTCTTTTCTTGGGGCCCGCGGCCCTCTTGACTTTCTCCCTTCCCGCCTCTTTCTCTCGGCTGTTTACGTTTCGAACAACAAATTGGGTAAAGTTAAAATAAATTTCAAATTTCCAATAACAAAACTTTTATTTCTTTATTACAGAAATTTTCAAAAATTGAAGAAAAATTACAACGAATTTACTACAAAATTCGGCTTTTGCAGCAACCGAGCCTACCTTGGGGTCATTTGGCGCGGGAAAAGTAGGATTGCGTTGAAAAGCCCTCCCGAAAATCTCCAAAAACAGTTGGGAGATCGCACTAAAAAAATAAATATTTTTTGTACTTCTCTTTTTTGTAGAACATTCTTTCGATGAGAGTGGAGCCCTTTAAGGCTTTGTAGAAAATATTTTCACAAGGGAGGAATATCCAAGGGTTTTTGAAATTATCTGTCCCGGCAAATGGCGTACGTCGCCCCGAAAATCAGCGGGATATTTGGCGTGGTCTTTGTTTAGGATCTCCTGTCCCTGGTCATAACCAAGGGCGTTGATAGTTTTCGTCGCACACTTCGCCTTCAAACAACTCTGAACTCTGCGATATCCCGTTAAATATAGGCGGATGGGTTAGCTCCGGCAGGCCCCAGGCAACTCTTGGGAATAATTCTGGGGGTGGCCTTTGCCATACCCTAGGGGACCTCCACCGCCGCTTGTACGGCTTCGGGATTTTTGATAAGTTTGAGCTCTCGCAGCTCAATTCTCTCGCTTGCACGCGTAAGAGTTTTCTTCTTTTAGCTGCAGGTTCGGCTTCTTATAGGCTACCCTAATTTTTCCCACTTACTTTTGTCTGGCTCACTACTCTTCGCTTGTTTACGTTCGCGGCTTCCACGGTCTTCCTAAAATAACGAACGAAACTTCCATAAACGCGCTGGCTAAATTTTTCTCATTTGGGCTTAGGCCGCGTATAACAGGCTCTCTCTTGCAAAAGACGTTGCCTCTAGGCCGGGGGTTGTTAGTAAACGGCGGAATCTTTGCTCGTTTGGGCTTAAACAACGTATAGTGGACATTTACTTGCAAAAAAGCGACAAGTTTGGTGAATTACGTCCTGTTGCCTAAGAAAAGCCACCGGCGCGTTTATGGAAGTTTCGTTCGTTATTTTAACTTGGCAGAGCTCCAAGCCTTGTCGCGAGGCAATCGGTACCTTTTGTTAGCAGTTGATGTGTTGTAGAGCTGGATGTTTGGCGTTCAGAGCATAAAGCCCAAAACCAGTTGAAGGCCCAACAGGTGTACGGAAGCGGAAGGCCGAAAAGAGACAGCAGTCCAGACAGGTTAAGCGGAAAGAGACAGCAGTGCAGACAAGTTAAGCGGAAAGAGACCGCAGTGCAGACAGGTTAAGCGGAAAGAGACAGCAGTGCAGACAAGTTAGGGGGAAAGAGGCCGAGAAGAAAGCGGCTAGAGGATAAGCGCTAAAGACAGAACGGCTAAACGGAAAGAGGAAGACCGTGGAAGCCGCGACCCGTAAACAAGCGAAGAGTAGTGAGCCAGACAAAAGTAAGTGGGAAAAATTAGGGTAGCCTATAAGAAGCCGAACCTGCAGCTAAAAGAAGAAAACTCTTACGCGTGCAAGCGAGAGAATTGAGCTGCGAGAGCTCAAACTTATCAAAAATCCCGAAGCCGTACAAGCGGCGGTGGAGGTCCCCTAGGGTATGGCAAAGGCCACCCCCAGAATTATTCCCAAGAGTTGCCTGGGGCCTGCCGGAGCTAACCCATCCGCCTATATTTAACGGGATATCGCAGAGTTCAGAGTTGTTTGAAGGCGAAGTGTGCGACGAAAACTATCAACGCCCTTGGTTATGACCAGGGACAGGAGATCCTAAACAAAGACCACGCCAAATATCCCGCTGATTTTCGGGGCGACGTACGCCATTTGCCGGGACAGATAATTTCAAAAACCCTTGGATATTCCTCCCTTGTGAAAATATTTTCTACAAAGCCTTAAAGGGCTCCACTCTCATCGAAAGAATGTTCTACAAAAAAGAGAAGTACAAAAAATATTTATTTTTTTAGTGCGATCTCCCAACTGTTTTTGGAGATTTTCGGGAGGGCTTTTCAACGCAATCCTACTTTTCCCGCGCCAAATGACCCCAAGGTAGGCTCGGTTGCTGCAAAAGCCGAATTTTGTAGTAAATTCGTTGTAATTTTTCTTCAATTTTTGAAAATTTCTGTAATAAAGAAATAAAAGTTTTGTTATTGGAAATTTGAAATTTATTTTAACTTTACCCAATTTGTTGTTCGAAACGTAAACAGCCGAGAGAAAGAGGCGGGAAGGGAGAAAGTCAAGAGGGCCGCGGGCCCCAAGAAAAGAAGGAAGGGGGTTGGTCGAGAGAGGGCTAAAGAGAGAGGGTATAGGAAGAGAGAGAGATGTAAGGAGGCGAGAGAAAGAGATAGAGAAGTAGGGGGAAAGAGTAAACGCGAAAAAAAAGCTAAGGGGCGAAGAAAGGTAAGGGGGGAGAGAAAGAGATAGAGAGAGGTAGGGGGAGAGAGAGTTAAAGGGCGAAGGAAGGTAAGGGGCGAGAGAAAGAGCTAGAGAGAGGTAGGGAGAGAGAGAGAGAGTTAAAGGGCGAAGGAAGGTAAGGGGCGAGAGAAAGAGATAGAGAGAGGTAGGGGGGAGAGAGAACGAGAGAGAGAGAGTTAAAGGGCGAAGGAAGGTAAGGGGCGAGAAAAAGAGAAAGATAAGCTGGCTAGGAGGAGAGATAAAGAGAGAGAAGTGAAGGGAGAGATAAACTGAGAGCGAAAAGTTAGCGGAAGAGAGGAAAGCCCGCGAAAATATAAGGGGAGAGGAGAATCCTATGCCTGTTGATTGATCAATTGGATGACCCTTTACGTAAAACCGCAATACAACGATTTGAGAATGTTGAATCTATTTGACGAAACAAGAAAAGTTTACCAAAAATTTATAAAATATTTTGCCTAAAATCTTTAAAAAATAGAAGTTTTTAAATATTATTTTGCAGTTTTTAAAAATTGTATTGGTATTTTTGTGTTAAATAAAATAATTCTATAAAAAGTTTGATTTGCGTAACTGCGTAAATGGCAAGGGACCCTTGCAGAATTCGTGCCGCCCTGAAAAGGGGGACGCCAGATTTCGCAGGCGTTTTGCGTTGGGGCCTCAGAATTAGGGCTTTGCTCAAGGGATTGAGGAGGGTCCGTATATAGGCCGCAGACTTGAACTGCAAGTCGGTTTAATTGGGGGAGTTTGATTTTTTGGCGGATATGTTGGGAGTTGTTTGCCAACGAGGACCTTTAGGAGGGTAAATTAATTTTAAACCCTCCCAATATATTGGCGGCCAGATTCTGGCTGCTTCGCCATTGACCCCCGCTCAATAATTGCCAGCAAGATTGGGTCAACAACCGGGGGTGCCGGCAAACCCCCTAGGTTGGCCTTTATCCGCTTATCCTTGCGGCGAATTAAGTTTCCTCAGGTTTCTCCCGCAGCAGTTTGTTTGTTTGTAACGTTTTTGGCCTGCCCGCTATAGGCTTGACTTCTTTGATGGCGGCTGTTACGGCCCATTTTATTGGCTACCCGATCTTCCCCTAATTCAGTTTGGTGGGGCAAACACTTTTTAAGTGCCGAATATTGGCTGAATTTAATTTTTCAATTTAGCCTGCTACTGAATTTGTGCCCTTAGCTAATTGATTGGCTGCTTAGCTTGAACCTCTTGGCGGTTTTTGGGGTTCAACCTAGGTCCTTTTGCGGGTTAACCCTAATTTGGCCCCTACCCGTTTTGTCTGAATTAACTGCCAATCAATACGCGTATCAAGTTTGGTCTAAACTTTGTTGCCCGGATATTGATTGAATTGAATGAATTTTTAAATAATTCGTCTTTGCCAATGTCGTCAAACTTGGGCTGTGAATAGCTTCGGGTGCCATTCAATTGATTTCAGATAGATTTGGATAACCCTCGAGCGGAGTTTGTTTTCAATCGTTTTGTTGGCGGAATATCGAAATAATCTGCTTTGATAGTAGCCGGCAGCTTTGTCCTGTTCTTTGATTCGAGGGTGGTGATTTGATTGGCTGAGAATGCTGCCGAATGTTGATTGAATTTGATTTTTTTAATAATGCCCTTTGATATTGATGCCAGATTTGCGCTGCTAGTGGATTTATCCTTCGCCCAATTGTCTGTGGGCCCTATCCGCTTTGCTCTATTCTACAGCCGTCGCCGAATTAATTACCTGCCAATTACCGGATTCGGTTTATTCAATTGTTTGTTAGCTGGCAAATATTGTTTAAATTTGATTTTTTAATTACTTTTGCTTTGATAATGCCAGTAAACCTTTGGCTGTTATTTGATTTCGGGTGCCTTTCTATTGCTTGCAGATAGACTCGGATAACACTCGAGGCTATTTGTTTCTCCTCGTTCGTTGGACGGATATTGATTGGATTTGAATTTTTCAACCTTCAAACTTTTAATATTGGCAGCAAGATTTTGGCTGCTAGGATTCCTGCCCCTCCCCCAATTGATTGCCAGCTTAGCTTAGGTCAACAGGTGATTATAGGCCCAAGTTGGGGAGAGTGAGAGAGGTGGGGGAGCGAGAGAGATAGAGAAAAGTAAGGGTGGCGAGAGAAAATGTATAGAGAGAGAGAGAGGTGAGGGCGAGAGAAAGAAAGAGTAAAGGGTAGAGAGAAAAAGAGAAGGAAGATGTGAGGTGCCAAGAAACCCAATGGTTGATTGATTGATTGATGGCGCCTAAATAACGATTTGAAGATTTTGAACCCTATATTTGGGCCAACCCCCCTTACAAAAAGTTTAAAAAAGATGAAACTTGTTCCAAAAATCTTTAAACGCTAAAGTTTTAAATATTATTTAAAAAAATTTTTTGTGTTAACTAAAATAATAATGTTTGTGTGATTTGAGTAACCGATTATTTGCAAATGGCTCAAGGCCCTTGCCGGCCTCGCGCCACCAGAGAAGATGGATGGCGGCTTCGCCTTTGAGGCCGCTCGATTGACAGTTATATTTAGCAACAACCGGGTTTTTGGGGGCAAGGAATCAGTAGTTTGGGCACTTATCCGGTTACACTTGCGGCGAATTAATTGGCCTCCAGTTTTTTCGGAGCCAGTTTGTGCAAGATATCTGTTGAATTTGTAGTTTTCAGTTATTTTCCTTTGATAGTGATATCCTGAGTGCTTCTGCGACTAAGTTTGGGCCCCCCGCCCTATTGAGGCCAGTTCAGATTAGGCCAACAGGCGGGTTTGGGGGCGGCCTAATAAGGCCAGATATCCGCTATCTGATCTCCAGCCAAATTAATTGCCAGCGAAACCCGAATTCAGTTTGCGTGCACGTGTTATTAGCAGCCAAATATTGTTCATTTTGGATTTGGGCCCCTTCACCCCAGTGATTGGCAGCTTATGGGGCCTTAAGCTAAATTAATTTGCAGCTAGATTTGGGCTGAGGCCTCTCTTGGCGGCAGCCTAATTTGGATTATTAGCCCTCGCTGCCCTACGGCGGCGATTGACTGCCAGATCTTGCCACAATTCAGCTTGTCTGCAGCCGTTTGTTGATCGGCGAGAACAAGAGAGAGAGAACAGGTGGAGAGAAAGAGAGAGAAGAGAAATAAGGGGGTTAGAGGATAGAGAGAGGGAAGTAAAGTGGAAAGAAATCTTGAACAAATAAAGGAGAGGGTGATTGCAAAAGAGGGAATTGATAATAATTTTAAACAAATTTAAAATTTTTATGATTTTTTTTTTGTCAAAAGCCCTTAAGTTTTTTCAAATATTTTTGTGTTTTTTAAATTTTTGTATTTTTTTGTGTGAACTAAAATAATTCTATAAAATAGTTTAACAATAATTTTGTGTGATTCGCGCAACAGAGCTCAGTTTGTTTGCAATCATTTGTGGTCGAAATAATTCTCCTTTGACATTGCCAAACAGATTTTGGCTGCTACTGAATTTTGTACCTCCCCAATAGGGTCAGCTTAGATTAGGCCTCAGTCGACGTTGGGTACCCTATTTGGGGTGCTAGTGAATTTGGCCTCCCCGCTAAATCGCTTGCCAATTTTGCTGGCTGCTAGATCTTAACCGAATTCAGTTTGTTAGCAATTGTTGGAGGGCTATTGATTAAATTTGAATTTTTAAATATTCTGGTTGGCGCCACCCAGATTTTGGTTGCTAGAACCCCTAATTGATTTGCAGCTTAGACCCAGCTTTAGGGTGTTATTTGACTTAAGGGTGTGATTGAATTGACTGCAGATGGATTTGGACCCCCGAGTACAGTTTGCTTCCAATTGTCCGTTGGGGGATATTGGTTGAATTTTGCGATGCCCTACGGCGTAAATGATTGCCTGCCAGATCTTTACCCAGTTCAGATTTGATCGCAACCGTTTAATGGCGGGATTTGATTGATCCTTAATTTTACAATAATTCCCCTTTGATGTTATCACCGCCAGCTTGAGTCCTCGCCCAATTGATTGGCGCCTGATCGACCAACAGGCGGTTCTGCCCCCCTTAACAGGGGGGAGAGAAAGAAAAAAACGAGGGAGAGATAGAGAGAAAGTGAAAGGGAGGGAGAGAGAGAGAGGTGCTAGGGCGAGAGACAGAGAAGTAAGGAGTGAGAAGATAGAGAAAGAGAGAGAGGGAAGTAAGAGGGGGAGAGAAAGATAGAACAAGTAAAGGAGAGAACGATTGCAAGAGAGGGTATTGAGAAAAATTTTAAACAAAGTTAAATCTCTATACGTTACCAAAACTTTATGAAGCTTTTTTGCCAAAAATCCTTAAGCGTCAAAGTTTTTCCAAATATTATTTTGTTTTTAAATATTTAGATTATTTTGTGTAAACGAAATAATTCAATAAAAATTGTCCAACAATAATGTTTGCGTGATTTGCGTAACCAAGCTCGCTTTGTTTGCAATCGTTTGGCGGATATTGGCTGAATTTGACTTTTCAATAATTCTTCTTTGACATTGGCACCCGGATTTTGCCTGCTAGTGAATTTGGCGCCTCTCCAATTGGTTACCCGTTTAGATTAGGCAAAGACCTACCCGCTAAATTGCTTGATAATTTCCCAGTCTGCCAGCTCCTACCGACCCAATGTATTTGCAGTTATTTGTTGGTGGGATATTGATTAAATTTAAACTTTTTGATAATTCTGCCTTAATTTTGTGCCAAATTTGTGTAAATTGCGCCCCGCTCAATTGCTTGACAGTTTTGTTGGCTGCCCGCTCTTAGCCGAATTCAGTTTGAATTGTATGTTTGCGTGATATTGATTGAACTTAATCTTTTAAATTACTCAGCGTTAATTTTGCAGCCAGCTTTGGCGTGCTAGCGAATTTGGGCCCGTTGGCCTTTGGCAGTTTTGTTAACTGCCAGATCTAACCCGAACTCCCCCTGTTTGCAATCGCTTGTTAAGCGGTGATTGCTTTAATTTGCCTTCTTAATAAAACAGCTTTGATTTTGCAGAAAATTTGGGTAATTTGAACCCCCGGTCAATTGATTAACAGTTTTGTTAGCTGTCAGCTCTTAACCAAATTCTCGCTTGTTGGCGGGATATTGTTTGAATTTAAACTTTTAATTCTGCGTTAGGCTGCAGGCACCTTTGGAGTGCTAGCGAATTTGGGCCCGTTGTCCTTTGCCAGTTTTGTTAACTGCCAGATCTAAGCCGAGTTCAGCTTGAATCGTTTGTTGGTGGGATATTGTTTGAACTTAACTTTTAAATAATTGAGCGTTAATTTTGCAGCCAACTTTAGGGTGCTAACAAATTTGGGCCCGTTGTCCTCTGGCCGTTTTGCTACCTGCCAGATCTATACCGCGTTCTTTTTTGAATATAATTTTTCAACAATTCTGCTTTGTATTGCCCCTCGCCGTTGTGGCTGCAGAGAAATGGCCCCTTTGTTGATTGGCAATTTTGTTTACTGCCAGCTTTTAGCCACCTTCGTGCGTTTGCAATCGTTTATCGGCAGAATATTGACTAATTTTAATTTTTTTTGAATTATAATTTTCCAACAATTCTGTTTCTGTATTGCCAATCACCGTTGTGGCTGCAGCGAAATGGGCCCTTTGTTGATTGGCAATTTTGTTTACTGCCAGCTTTTAGCCAACTCCGTTCGTTTGCAATCGTTTATCGGCAGAATATTGACTAATTTTAATTTTTTTGAATTATAATTTTCCAACAATTCTGTTTCTGTATTGCCAATCACCGTTGTGGCTGCAGCGAAATGGGCCCTTTGTTGATTGGCAATTTTGTTTACAGCCAGCTTTTAGCCAACTCCGTTCGTTTGCAATCGTTTATCGGCAGAACATTGGCTAATTTTAATTTTTTTGAATATAATTTTTCAACAATTCTGTTTCTGTATTGCCAATCCCCGTTGTGGCTGCAGAGAAATGGGCCCTTTGCTGCTTGGCAATTTTGTTTACTGCCAGCTTTTAGCCACCTTCGTGCGTTTGCAATCGTTTATCGGCAGAATATTGACTAATTTTAATTTTTTTGAATTATAATTTTCCAACAATTCTGTTTCTGTATTGCCAATCACCGTTGTGGCTGCAGCGAAATGGGCCCTTTGTTGATTGGCAATTTTGTTTACTGCCAGCTTTTAGCCAACTCCGTTCGTTTGCAATCGTTTATCGGCAGAACATTGGCTAATTTTAATTTTTTTGAATATAATTTTTCAACAATTCTGTTTCTGTATTGCCAATCCCCGTTGTGGCTGCAGAGAAATGGGCCCTTTGCTGCTTGGCAATTTTGTTTACTGCCAGCTTTTAGCCACCTCCGTTCGTTTGCAATCGTTTATCGGCACGATATTGCTTAAATTTAACTTTTTTAATAATCCACCTTTGATATTGCAAATCAAATTTGGATGGGGGGGAATTTGGCTCTTTGCTCAATTGCTTGCCAGCTCTGGTGTGGTGCCAGATTCTGCTAGAGCTTGCGCCGATAACCCGTGATTGATTGTGATATGGATAAGGGTTACTGCTTCTACAGATTTCCTGTGCACTCGTTTTATTCGGGTATCTTTTGGCCGGCCTTTGAAAAAGATTCTGCCGCTTTTGGGCGGCAAAGT